>PVJH01004987.1:0-117875 GCA_004026705.1 Nesogale talazaci
CTCACCTTTTTCCTGCAGGGTGGCTGGTGATTTTGAACTGCTGACCTTGCAATTAGGCACCCAATGTATAACCACTACATTGAATAGCCTACCAAATAATTTTCATCTTCCTGATGGCTATGTAAAACTATAAGGAGTGGGAATGGGGCCTGAAGATATTGATTGAATTATATGATTTAGCTATGACTATGTTAACATAATGATTATGATTGACATCCTACTGGATATGAAATAAATCATTTCAGAGTGAGGTAGAGGATATCTACTTCACTACCAGGAAGAGAGACGAGACAGTCGTGGACCAGTCATATCAATCCCAAGATCCCTGTGTATTGAACTTCCTTGATTAATAAGTTAGCTTTGATATTAAAAGAGCAGCAGGGGATGAGCAACAGCAGAACCAGGTGTTAGAGCAGATGGCTCAGTTTGGAAATAGAGGTTTCCTTTTATATTCTAATGTGGCTATAAGGGAATAAGATAAACTTTAGATTTAAAAAAGAAAACAGTTTATTGGCATATAGTTCACATAGCATACATTTTAATAGGTCAATCATATTGGAAAGTGTTGCACAACCATCTTCACAATCAATTTAAAACATCTTCTTCTTTCTTGTACTCTTTATAAGTTCCTGATTTTCCTTTTAACCTCCCTCACCATACTCCCCAAAAAGCCATCAATACACTGTCTCAATAGCTTTACCTGTCTGGATTTCATATAAAGAAAAACATACATAAAAGAGAGAAAAACAACAATAATAACAAAGCAAAACAGAAAAAAAAGCTTCAATCAAAAAAAGTAGGAAAATATTAAAAACTCGAGTAAATTTAAAATGGGTCAAAGAGGAGATCATATGGGAAGTTTTTTCTAACCCAATCGAATGCAATAAACTGATTTCTACTGCACTCTGCATGAAAGCAAGGCTGTTCCCAGCTCTTTGAGCTTCTACTGCCATCCATAGCCATCAGCAAGCCAGCTATTCACAATGTAAAGTCTTAAACCCTTTGAGTGGTATCTTACAAAAAAGCAGAATTTACAAAGATGCCTTGAGAAGTTCCCTTTACAAGGCAAGAAAAAAGTCCAGGAACACTCAGCGCTATCAACAAGGAAGTACTCTCCCCTAGAGCTGACATCTGGTTGAGAATTTCTAGCTTCTAAATATGTGCAAAAATAAATTCCTGTTCTGTAAAGTCACCCACTGTAGCTTTGTAGTATGTTATAGAAATAGCAATTAGGCACAACATTGAATGCTATACAAAGCACATTTGGGCTTCAATGCTAGGGAGAGTTTAATCAGTGGTATGAGCTTTGGAAACAAAAAAAAAAAATTGAAGAGCTGACTTCACGTCAGTTGAAAGGTGGTGGCTATTTGTTTCTGGAAACTCCTTATTTCTATTTCAGCACTCCACATTCTTTCGTGTCACATGCCTGAGGATCTTCTTTTTCTTTTGTGGCCACCTGGTTGGCCTCTGTGCTGCACACCCTCTACTGAAGATCCTTTATAAATCTTTGCAGCGGTACTGGCAAGGGTGTATTTTTTCTTGACCTATGGTAGTCTAGCTTTGTGCTAGTACAGTTAATGGAACAAGAAGGCTAGAGTTGTGAAAGAGAACCTCAACTGTTACTTGGAATACTATGCTAATAAAGTTTTGTGTGCTAAATTGGGCACACACTAAAATACGTGCTGGCACTGTGTGATTAAATAAGATAATGGGTTTCTTTGGTGTAAGATTTGTAGAGAATCTCTAAGAATGGAGTCCCTAATGATTGCAAAATAGTTTTATTAAATTAATCAAACTTATGCAACCACAGATGCTTTTTAAAAGTATCATTTGAAATCACTATCTTGAAAGTAAACTTGGGGAAGCAAAATAGCATCGTGTAAATTATTGATCATAGTTGTAGATATTTTGAATACCCATGGACAGTTATATTTCTATCACAAAGTATTATCAATGGTGTTAGTTAGCAGTTACTGGTTTGCCTCCTATGTGTGCTGTGCTCTGTACAATAGGATGAAAGCTTTCTCTGCCCTGTGTCACCCTCATATTTCCATTACACTCACGTTCCTTGTCAAAGCCCTTGTGCCAGTCCATCTAATTGAGGATCTCTCTATTTCACCACACAGCCATCCTTACTAGCTGTTCTTCCCTCCATCTGACACATCCAAAGCAAATGAACTGAACATAATTCCATGGTGAGGTATAGGTTTTTCTTTGGCTAATTTTTCAGAAGTTTGTCTTTGTCTGGAAGCTCTACTGAAACCTGGCCACCAAAGCTGTGCCTGCTAACATAGCTTTCAGCCTTATAACAACGTGAAAGTGCCTAAAGTATGACAAAATTATGAGCAGGTGCTGACAGAATCAATGCAGTCATAGTTCCCTTTCTCAAATTCATCATCATAAGTCAGATTTTAGACAGTGTTTTTTCCCATTGAAACATGTCTGTGGACTGACATACCTATAGGATCAGTGTTGCCATGAAGAACAATGTGACAGAGAACTGGTTTTGGAGTCAGGAGTTCACATTCCTAATTCCCTGTCTGCTCCTTCCCTGCTGTGAGCCCTTAGACAAGAGATCTTATTTATTGATTGACTGAATTTTTCCATTTCCATGAAGCACGTACTTAGGTTGGATATTTAGCTTGTGGATTTCCAGTCTTTCTTATTTTCTAATGTGAGAAATTAAAGCTTATCAGTATTCTTCAATATACTCCTTGGGAATATCCCATTATTTATTAATTATGTATACCCATAGTTAGTGTTTATTTAATATTGCCTTTTCTTTGAATCCTGATTCTGTACCTTCAAACAATTGTCTGCTTAAAATTATCATTTGTAATGGATTTTAAACTTTATTCATTTTTTAACTTCTACTTAATATACTCAGAATATATCAACTTTTTCTTAAATAGCTAGGATTGTTTTTGTTGTCTGACACAATTGATGCATAAAGTGGGTAGCAGGAGTATAATACATTAATAAAATCTCTTTGGGAATTTCAATCAGTCCTTCTAAGCCCATTTATCATTCAGACACATCATTGAGGCAGTTTATTTAGCACCTAGCTAACCTAAAAATGAAGGTTATATAGACCATCTATTCTATGACACTCCAGAAAAGAAAACTCTTTCTTCATATTAAATTCAGAGTATGAAATGGAGGGAAAATTTTGTGAACTGGAAGAATTGAAACTCACAGAGATACCATTTAAATAAATACTTACCCTTCCTTGACTCAAGAAATCATATTACTCTATTTCTTAGTGATCATTTTTTTCTGACCTCCCAACATCACCAAACATTACAGAAACTACCACTTCACATACTACTATTCTGTCCCTCATTATTGACTGATATGGCTTAGATTTTAATTCCAATAGAGGTAAAAATACCATATTTAATATAAACTTTTGTATATGTACAAACTCTCGTGGTGGAGTTGCTAAGCATTTGACTGCAAAGAGGTGGTTTGAACCCACCAGCTTCCTGATCTGAGACCCTATGCTAGTCAGCTTCCATAAAATTGTACAGATTTAGAACCCAAGAGTGAAGTACTTTTCTGTTCTATCAGGGTGTTATTAGTTGAAATTAACTTGATGGCAATAGGTCAGAATAAGAACAGTGCTGGACCAAATTTAAGGCTCAGTAATTATAGGTTAACTAATTAGTTGGTCTGTTGATTGAAGCACTGCCTATTTAATACACACAAACACAATAATTATGTCAATTGAGTGCTTAACCTATTCAAATGGATAATTTAGCCTATTCATATTTCCTTCAGGGACCAATTTTCCTCTTTAGATAATTAAAAAATAAACATTTTCCCAAGGCCTGCATAGTTGTAACCTAAAAGACATCATCAAGCATGTTGGAATCAACATGCTGAAGCTATCTTGGCATCATGGGTTTTCCTAAGAGCCATTTGAGAAGGCCCTATGTTCTTTTTATAAAACAAGCAGAATATAAGTTTGAAGGAAGAAAACGGTTATATGTAAACTCGTGCCAGACAAATTTGGAGTTTCTAAAATACAAACAAAGTAGAATGATTGATTTTTTTCTCACCTCCGCAGCACACATGGTGAGCAATATTAAGCAATGACATAAATGGTGTTCAGGAAACCAATCCATTCCCTGGTAGACTGTCAGTCAAAGATACATTAAACCCCAGTCTGGAATGAAAGTCCACCATGTCGGAACACTGTCCAGTTTTCTTCATGAATGTGGTCCCAAGTCTGCTACTGGTGTGCCATTTTCAGCAGCACCACTGCCCAGCCATGTTTCACATCAGACAGTAAATGGTTTCCAAGTGAAAGCCTTTTGGAAGCAGTTGATCATCTGATGTTGACAATAGTATCGGTAAATAATTTCACCAGACTGGACATGCTTCAGTGAAAGAATTGCAAAAATATCTCAGTTAAGAGTAGAGACCAGGGAGAGCAATATGACCTGTGAATGAGAATATTAGTACTTGTATGCACTCAAGATTGTCATATATGTTGAGGAGGCAATCTCCATCTTTGATGTACATCTGCCATACGTGAGAATGATCAACCTGTGTTAAGAATAATAGGATAAATAAAAATGTGCTTATATTATGTGTTTATATTAAATTTAAATCACAGTAAGACAATACCATCAGTGCCAATAATGGTGTAAGCAGCCAGTCAGGAGATAGAAAATGAGGAAAATACAAAATTAGCCAGTGCAGTGATTCAGATCTATTACCCCTGGGACTTTAATCTGTATCTGGTCACCAGAAGGAGCCTAATATCTGACCATGATTCAATATTCCTGCTACCTACATCTACTGTTACCTTATATAATTGACTATCTCTCTAGGGAATAATGGTTACATGTTGGACTATGATTCAAAAAGTTGGCAGTCTGAAGCCACCAGCCACTACATAGGAGAAAGAAAGGGCTTTCTACTCTTGTAAAAAGTTATAATCTTGGATATTCACAGCAGCAGTTTTACCCTGTCCTATAGAGCCACTGAGTCAGCATCAAGTTGATGGCCATGAGTTCAGGAAAAGACAAAAGGTGATGTCCTAAAGAAGGGCAATATGCACCCTAAATGAGTCACTCCTATAATTTTTATATTAGAGATCACATTTTTAAAAATTAAAGAAAGAAGAAATTAATTGTAATAATGTACTACTTAACCCAATATATCCAGAGTATCATCACTTCAACATATAATCAATAAATCTTAGTACTGTATTTTATGTATTTTGTGTGTAGGTGTAACTCATTGAAATCTAGTATTCCATTACCAGAAATCACAAGTTAGAGATGTTGAAATTTTAAATACCCATCAGTCCTATGGGGCTAGTGGCCATGGTGTCAGAAAACAAAACTCTAGAAAAAGCCCTCGTAGCCCTCGTAGAGAAACAACATATATGTTTTCTTTGCTTCTTTGGTTTGAGTACCTATCAGAGTGGTTGGGTTTCAATAAACATTTCACAAAATAAATTGTTTTTTAAAGGCTCTTGATATTCTTAGCTAAAGGAAAAATTGGGGATCCAAATGATTGCTATGATTAATGGATCTAGATTTAGCTTTTCCAGCCACAGTAGTACTCATTTGTGACTCAGCAAAATTTTGAAACTTAGAGAAATAGCAAGAACCTATCATTCTTCTTAATGAATAGATTTTAAAGGAAGCCCTCCAATGAGACTGTGTGGCGTGTCTCTACAAAGGGCCAGTGAGCACTAATGAGAAGGACATTGTGTATCTGAACTCATTGTGACTCCATTTAGAATGTGTCTCTGAAAACTGAATTACAACTGCATCTGAGATAGCCTTAGATAACCCACTGATAATCCATTGCATGGACTACTGGACACTGACTGTTTCGCTCTCTTCTTTGCTATGTTATCCCTCATTTGAGCAATCACGTATTGTGAACTCAGCAGATGAAATGGATTACAGAACAGGTAGTTAAAACTGACCTAGGAAACTAGGTATGGAGAATTTAATTACTAAAAACTCTCATCAAAAAGTATTTTAAACAAAAAAATGCTGTAAAAATTATCAGCCATCACTGGAAGACACAACTCAGAAGAGAGTCCTTTCTCAGGACAGAACAATACCAATATCATTAAACATAACTTCAGAGAAAAGTAATGTAAGTAGGCCAAATAAACACACCTGCATTGTCTACATTATCATCACAACACAATTGAAGTATAACTGAATTATCCAGTTTACTTTAATTTATAGAACTAATCTGCAAATACTCTTGAAGTATATTTGACAATATGTAATTAGAGAATAATTAAATTCACTTTTAAAAGCAATTACTAAGAAATGTTATAAGGCATTGCTCCTCTACTAAGATGTGAGAATGATTCACTCAGCTCAAAGTTTTTAAAGAACTGCTATCTTATGTTCTCTTTTTCTTCTTTTTGATAAACATATTATTGATCCCTCAGCCACCTTTCCTGGTGGGATATAATAGAACATTAGACTTTCAGACCAAAAGAAGTGGACTTTGTTATTAATTACACCATTTCCTTGGTACATGAATGAAAGCCTAGCAGACATTATATGCAGGTAACAAATATCAATTACTTATTTTATTATTGTCTTGTGCTAAATATTTGTAGCAGATCCAAAAGCAGTAAGGACCTTTACAACCACCTTTTCAAAGCAGACATGACACAGACCAAAAATTAAAGAAGTATTAAGCACACAATAATAAGTTGCTTCTTCTTCATGGAAAAGGGTATTGAGTAAGGAGACATCATAGAGATTAATGAAATAAAGAAAGTCTTTACAGAAGGAATGGAGTTTGACTTTCAATTCAAAGACTGGTCTCATGGAGACAATGAACAGAAGGCAAACATAACTAGAGTGACAGGTCCCAGGAGTCTAGGTGAAGGTAACTGTGTATGTCAAGTATCCGCAAGTGATGTTGTCCATTTTGTTAGTTGCCTTTCAGTCCTCAATTCAGTCCTCAATTCATGAGAAGCCCATAAAGTGGAATGGAATGGAATGCTTTCCCATCCCTGCATTCTCCACATGATTACTTGAGCATCTGATCATTGGGTTTTTGTTCCCTAAGTTTTTAGTTATTTGAGATGTATATAGCAGCTACATTATATCTCAGTTACATAAATTTCCTGGCACTTTCAGATTACAAAGAAATCATCCTCAGAACTCATTCCCTGGATGCCTTTGTGTAGCTTGCCCATGGGAAGCAGTCCACATCCTGAGAAGGTCACAAGTGGAATAGGAAAGGCTCATAAAGAGTCTTCAGGCACAGAGTTTAAGAGTCATCTCCTCTGTGAAGGCAGACGAAGGTCCTGGAAAAGTGTTTCTTTAGACATGTAAAGAAAGGGATGTGGGGCAGAGTAGACTACATTATAAGGAAACCTTTCTAGGGTTATAATAATCAATATGATTAAGCAAATAATTGGTACAATAAGCAGGATTAAGAATGAATGATAGTTTCCCTTCAAACACACATGGAAATTCCACTGGAAGCATGATAGAAGAAAACAGATATTTGATTTCACAATGAAAATTTAAAAAAAAATCCCTGCTGACAACAGGGAAAAAATACTGACAGACAAAGTGAGATATTTCTATTCCAAGTAATGATTTCGTTTGGGTGTCAGAAAACTAGATTTATCATGTAATTTCAATGAATTTCTGCTGGAGGGTAATCTCTAGATAACCTAACCTAATGGAAATTTTATGAAACTCAACAGTATCTTATAAATATCCTCATGCCTTCTAGTTACTTTTCTCTGATTATCTTCAATTATTATTTGAAAGGTTTTGCTCTCAAGAGTTCAAGGCACAGCAAATTTGGCCACCATGAATCAGTTCAAGGGTGGTAATTCATACAATGACTCCATTCCCCAGGGTTGGGCCAGTTAGGGCCACGTGTGTGCACATATTTTATCAGAGACCAACCTGATAGCGAAGAGAATTACACTGAGCTTCTATACTGCTCAGGAGAACCATAAAAAATCCCACATGATGTGTTGAAACCACTATTAAAACAAAAACACAGAAATAAGCTCTCCATTGCAAATAAACCAAAGGCTAAAGCTTGAAGAAAAATGCTTCCAGACCTATAGCAGGAAAGACTGTTTTAAAAAAAATGCTATCCCTAAATATTGAGGGGTGGGCTCTTTGGATGATAGACTTGGTTAAGAGACCACAATAATCGATAGACTGACATTGACAAAGTTTGGATGATGAAACTTGCTTCACTCAGGGACTGGTACTTAGCTTTTCAGCTTGGGGAAGGGATATTACCCACTTATCAATGGATGCTCAGTTTGTGAGGACACTGAGCCAAATACACCGGCCAAATGTTCAACAAGAAGGTCAATTATTTAAACCCAGAAACAGGATCGCCTTGGATTTTTCTTTATATCATACATATGTGGACACAGATTAGTACATCTGATGCTTTTTAAGCTAACTGAATGAACTGGTCAGTCTTCCAACTGGAAAATTAAGTTATCAGTAAATGAAGAGTGTAAAGAAAAGCCATAGCATGAGCAACACATTAATTCTAAAAGACAGCATGATCAATTATGTTACTACAAAAAGAACAGTGAAACAGAAGCCATATGGTTACCTAGTATCAGTTGACTTTAGTAACAAGGAGAAGAAAGGGTGCTATTAATTAGGTTAAGATTAGCCAATGGTTGATCTAGCTTTACTCCTTTCCCTTATCATTATAGGCCTCATTGTATTGCCTCTTGGTGAAACTATTTTTTTCTGGTTTCAAAATAATACTCCTATATGCATATATGATTCTTGATCAGAATAAACGTTATGATCAAATTTCATTGAGTTTTTAATTTTTTTAACATGTGTTCCTTGAAGCGTACAGTAAACTCATGAAATGGACATTTCTATCCCAATAGAACTTCCCAGATAGAAAAGTTGAAGCTTGTTTGGACCAAGAAAAGTAACAGTCGGTAGAGATGGATTGGATTTTGTCAAAGCTAGGGAAAATACTTGGTCTAAAACTAGGGTAATAACATATACAGAAAGGTTCAGCGGAATTGGTGCTAACATTCTCTGGGAATCCTTCCCTCACTGTAGACCAAGTGAAAGGAGTTCTGATGTCCCCAAGATTAAGCATTTAGTGGCTAACTATAAAATTGGAAGTTCAAACCAACTCAGAGGCTATTCAAGAGAAAGACGAGGCTTTGCCTAAAAGACCACACTGAGTAGTTCTTCTCTGTCTTCCATGGTTATTATGAATTGAAATCTATTTGATGGCACCTTACAAGTTGGGTTAATGCGTCTGCTCTTTTATGCACCATACACTACTAGAATTATTTAGAGTAGTAAAAATATATTTAAAATATGATTATATTTAGACTTGAAATTATAGAGTTCATATATGAGGTTCCAATAGATAGATGCTAAAGGATGAATAAAAAGTGACATAGATGCTACACACTGATCTTTTCTCCATTTCATGTCCTTTCTGCAAGAGACTTTTGATATCATTTTTGGCTGCCTTTGAGTCAACTCTGACTCATAGCGACACCATGCACAACAGGACTTATTTCACATTCACCACTGCTACTTCATCTGAGCTCACGAGTATAGCCACAGTGTGAATTACCCTTGGTGAAGGTCTTCCTTTTTTTGCTGATCCTCTACTCCACATGATGCCCTTTTCCATGCTCTTGTCTCTCCTGAGAAAATGTGCAATGTAAAAGGAGAAAATCTTGCCAACCTTGACTCCAAAGAACACTTTGGACGTACTTCCTTCAGGATAGATTTGTTTGTTCTTTGAGATAGTAAGAAAATTCAGTGACTTCATTAACACAATAGCAAGATGAGTCTGCAAGTATTGAGAAAGGTTTGTCTTGCAAATATTTCACTGTAAGGAAATGAAGAGACATAGCGAGGTGCTGCTACTTGTCGAGGCATGGATTAGAGTCTTCCATCTAGTCAATTGTGAATCATATTGACCCTATATTGGTGTTGCAGTGAGATTTTATGTCAACTTGACCCCATGTGAGTGTGAGGGTGGTGTACAACCTGTCAATCAGATCCGTCTGATGATTTCTTTTTCAGAGTCTGGCCTTTTCTGTAAAAGAAACAGTGAGAATTCCGTCTTCCTTCATAACTAAGCAATTGAACCCTGAACATTTTTACCTGTTAACCAAACTTATAAGTCTCACAATCCTAAGTATTTTGTAAGTTCTGTGTAGCCATTATGATGAATTATTGACCCAGTCACAGAAGTAAAGTACTGTGGAAAGGTTGTTTGGTGTCAGAATAGAGTAAAAGGGATGGAAGTTAGAATCATCTTGCGATAGCTGTCACCTAGACACACGTGGTGGAGAAAGGCAAGGCTTTCAATTCCTGCAAAGAGTCACAGTCTCAGAACTCTTCAGGGACGGTTTATCTACTCTGTCCTATAAGGTCACTAAGAGTCCAAATCAACTCAATGGCAGTTGTTAGTTAGTTAGTTAGTTAGGCACTCCTGGGAAGGGTTTCCACCCTTACGCCTGTCAATCAGGTTGTAGCCTGATGAAACCTCCATGAATGTCCTAAGAATTTGTACAGGAACTGCTCTTTCTCTTCCACTTCCAGTTTGCTTAGGCTGTTACAGCTGAGCACTACTGGAAGTCGGTCATGTCTCCACTTCTCTTCTCACCAGCCTGTGATATATCTGTTTCCCAGTTCATCATTCAGTATCAACAGCATGTGACATGAGCTCAAAAAAGGACATATCGACTAGCATCAGACTTAAGGGGTTTGACTTGAACTGAGCTGGGCTATCTTCTTGATATAGAATTATTTCTTCATATAAAATTCTTTCTTATATATAGATGAATGCCATTGGATTTATTTCTCTGGAGCACCCAGCCTAATACAACTGTCTTACCTCTGTCTTTCGGGCATCAGCCATGGGAGCTGAAGGAAGGCAGATGTAGCCACCATGCTGTTCTCTCGCCTAATCTTTTTCATATAGTCCACCTTCTCAGATTATTTGCTTAGCACACTGGAGTAAAACTATAGAACTGTGAATCATGACTTTTCTTATTTGAAATTCTTCCATATCATCTATTCTTTTTTAGAATAACTATCTTTTGTTGTATGTTAAAGTGTCACACAAGCAAAATTAAGTGTTCTGGAATCCCATTCTTTGCCATCTACATATGATTTGTTATGATCCACACAGTAAAATACCTTTGCAATAAAATATAAGCAAACCTATTTCTTCTTTCATCCAAGATTCATGAGATAATAGGAATGATACCTTTTGTTCGGTATCCTCTTCTGAATCATATTTGAATTTCAAGCTGTGCTTCGTTGATACATGAATGCAGCTGTTTTTAGAGTTGTATTCAGTAAAACTTTTCTCGTATGTGATATTACTCGTATTGCATTAATAATTCCCCACTAAATTGAAGCACTTTTCTTTGGAATGAGAATAAAGTCTAATTTGATTTAGTTGAAGGACAGGTAGTTTTCTTCCAACTTGGAATAGATAAATGATCTGCATTGCCCTCATTTGTTGAAACATATAAATTGACATTATGTCGACTACATTTCCAATAATATTTCCAGGGCCATATGTACTTCTTCCTTCAGGCCTATTGGGTTTTGGCACTACCTCTTGAAATGACAGAACAATAACCCATCTTTTTTGGTTAAGTGATTCTATGTGTTCTCTTTATCTTTTTTTAGAGATTTCCTGTGTCATTCAAATTTTCCCCGAAAGAATTCTTCAATATAGCAAATCAAGGCTTGAATTTTTCACTCATTCTTTCACTGTCCATTAGTTTATTGTCCTACAGGTTGTATGTTGTTATATTACAGAAAGCCTTATGACTGGTGTTTAATATACAAGCCCAGCATGTGCCCCTTTCAGCAGAGTTTTTATACTAAGACAGACTAGGAAGAAGGACTTAGTGATCTACTTCTGAAAGAAAAAATAGCTATCATTTTGCCTGTGTGGCAGCACTGAGAGATAAATCTGTTATGGCTATTAGTATACAGTACATACTGGTCTGAATGTCAAGCAGAAAATTATTGTACATACTAGAGTATAAGCTGACCCAAATATGAGCTGAGGCACCTAATTTTACCACAAAATATTCATTAAAATGTGTGAAAAGCTCACCTTATACATGAGTATATAGAGCAAACTGAGAATATTTTTGTAATAACTTAACAGGCTCAATGGCAATGATAGTCCAAAAGAGAAAGGCTTACAAAGGAAAAATTGCAAGGATAAAATACCTTAGTTATTTAGACGGTCCAGTCCACAATAAAGAAATCAAAATGAGTGACCTCTAATTACCTGTGCCTGGGGACCAGATAAATATACCTGATGAGTCTAATCTATAAGATACACAAATTGAAATGGGAAAGCTAAACTTTTAGGTGATAATATTGGAAGTAATAGTATCCAACCATGGTCCCTATAATCATGAGGACTCATAATGTTTTTCAAAATCTGGAAGACAACCAGGAGGTATTTTAGCCAGTCACATAGGGGACAATGGGGAGTGATGGGTAGAGAACACATTTATATGACATGGACTGAGGCTGTCCATTCTGAGCTGTGGTGACATGACTGGGCATGTGGCACTAATGTCCCATTCTACCAAATGGGAGATTTCTAGGATCCAAAAGAAAAGTTAAAGGACAGGAACTTTTACTTGATAGAAGATTTCTACAGTTGATGTAGACAATGGTGCCCCATAATTGCTTAGACTTAATATCTCTTTTTTAAGTTAGCATGCTAGAAAAAAATCAAACATTCCCACATCCAGCTATTCCTTGCATGGAAAATGAGGCTGTCTACCCCTGAAATGATTTTTAGCCCTAGAAATCCAATACAGATTGCTTTGAGTCAGGTAAACTTGATGCCAGTGAGTGGGTACCTTTTTTTGGAAGAGCCTGGGTGGTGTACTAAGATCTCGTCTATGAGTCAAAAGCCTAATAGTTCAAATCCACTAGCTGTTCTGCAAAAGAGAAAGAACCGGTCAGTTTCTGCAAAGGTGACAGCTTTGGAAATGTTATCAGGCCAGGTCTCCTCTGTCCTACAGTGTTACTGAGAGCTGCAATTGAGTTGAAGGCAACGGACTTATGAAGTCGGTCTTAAGAAATCACAGAGCAAAAATTTACAATGAAATCTGCCAAGTCACTCTGAGTATTATAAGAAGCCCTCTCTCTGAGGCATCAATTCAATCCATATGAAAGAAATACACCCAACTCTGTGAGCTGAGGAGTATAAATAACAATAAAACTCCAACCCTGAGGATAGAATGATAGCAGATCTCAAATTCTGAATACCCATTTTGCAAAAGAATGACAGTAGTAGCCCAAAATCTAATTGCTGGTTCTGCACACAGATCTACCCTATGGTGGACCCCCTCTGACCATAGTCTAGGCATGTACATAGCTTTGCTAGCAGATAGAAAGCATTGCAGAGTTATGGCAGAAGTAGGTTAAAACGTAACACATTATCATTAGACCTCCTTTTCGACCTATAATAATGTTTTTAATAATTTCTGCTTTCTTTTCTATTGAGGTTTATCTCATTTTGTTTTATCATTGTTTGCTTTTTTAGTATGATTTTCTGTACATAAAATCCTCTATCAGTAAATCTATAGAGACAATAAAGGGATTAATAATTACCTAGGGGCATGGCAGGGGAATTTGGAAACAGGAGGTAACAACTATGAGTGCAAGAGAGAAGAAAATGTTCTGAAATGGATTGTTGTGATCATTGCACTACTCTTAATATGGTTGAATGTGGAAGTGTTTGATAAGTGAGTTATATGCAATAAACTAATCAAAAAGAAATAATGAATCCAGCCACATTTTCCTGCTTCACATTCATCTGCTAGGATGATATGTGAACACTCTTTAAACTATTATAAAATTAAAATGTATTTTGTCACATAGTTTGTAGTGGTCTTGGTAATTATGGTAAGGAAATGTTAAAATTGTCTTGTTGAAGTGATTAAAGAATGATTATGAGAACAAGGTGCTCTTGTGTTGAAAAGGGGCTTGAGAAGGTGTCCAAAGTCTATCCACTTCCTCAAGTGGATATAAATAGATATACCTAGAACAATTGTTATATAAATATATATACCTAGAACAATACCTCCATTTTATGAATTAATATATTTCCATAGAAACACACCTATATTCATAACTCTATCCATAACTTTGCTTCCCAGATCTTTCCTCTGTTACCTTTTATCTTCCTCCTGTCCCACTATCATGCTTGCCCTTCTCTCCTTTAGTAATTCCTCTTAGCTAGATTACTGTTGCTCCAATATTACTGGGATCTCTATGTCCTTTTAATTCCCTTCTTGTTCCCCTATCCATGGCATTGTATGCTCACTCCTCCTCCTCCTTCCAACAAGTCTCTCCAGTCTTTGTTCTAATAACTTGACATTCTGTGAGGCTCACCCTCCCTAAGTGATCTCTGAAGACAAAATGAGTGCATGAGCACATATAATGAAGAAAGCTGAAGGTGATCGGCTATCAAAAGATATAGCTTCTGGAGTCTTAAAGGCTAGATGTCAAAAAAAAGTATCCACCTAGCATAGAAGCAATATACCAACATGGAAGAAGCATGACAGCCTGTGTAATCATGAAGTATCAACAGGGTCAGGTAACAGGCATCTGAAGACTCCCCTGCCCCTCCACCACTTACCCCCCCCCCAAAAAAAATCATATTGTTGAGAATGAGTTGGATTGGAGAGACACCCCAAACCCATAGGTAGACAATAGGATATGCCCTCACAGAAGATCACAGGAAGGGATGAGTCAGGATGCAGTACAGCACTGATGAAACACAATAGTCCTCTGGTTCTTTGAGGCTTCCTACATTTATAACTTTATCATGTCTCCAGTTCTGCCTTTCAGTTTTAACTAGATCAGAGCTTGTCCCCTGGTACAGATAAGAGTTCAAGACACATGGAATTCAAGTCAGATAAATCTCTCAAGAACAGAAATGGGAGAAGTGATACCAGAAGAGGAAGGGAGATAGTGGAGGATGGAAGAAGAAATTGGGAACTGAATGCAATGATCTATGCATAACCCCCCTTCACTCCCATGGGGGGCAAATAGAAATGTAGGTGAAGGCAGCCAGTGGTCAGTATAAGATATGAAAAAATTAAAAAATTAAATTTATTAAGGCAGTCACAAGGGTGAAAGTGGAAGTGGGGGAACAAATAAGAAGCTGATACCAAGGGCTCAAATAGAAAGTAAATGTTTAGAAAATGATGATGTCAACATATGTACACATATACTTGGTACAACTGATGTATAGAATGTTGTAAGAGCTGTAAGAAACACCAATAAAATTATCTTTAAAAAGAAAAAGAGAAAGGGCAATCATAATGATTTTGGTGCATTATTATGGTACATATTTCTCATAAATCTAAAGAATCTTCCTCTCTGTGTATATTTTAAACAGTGCATAAAATATAGACACACTTTTCTTTTTAATTATGCTATCGGTAATGTAGAGGAGTAAAAACAAACCATACTTAGCTTGACTTTGGGTTAAATTTTAAAAATAATTAATAGGGTTTAAATATATACTAAAAAATGGAAAATTGAACATTTCACGAAATGTCATTCTACTTTCGAGTGTGAACTTTTTTCTAAACTTTATTTATTTGCTGTTTTATTTGCTGTTTGTGTAGGCATAACATTTTAACTTGGTTTTTAGTCAATTGTAAATAGTCAATTGTAGGATCATCAAGATAATACTTAGTTGTCTAAGAAACTTCAAGAAAGTCTTCCAAAATTTCCTCAAACTTGCATTCCTATGAATAAAGAATGAGAGTTCCTGTTTTTCAAATCCTTACACAAATAAATAATTAAATAATGAAAAGATTGATTCTGAGGAACCAAACACTTTCTTCCCCTTCGTCTCTGATTTTGGCACAAAACCAATAGATGAACCAAATATAGTAAAACTCATGAAAGCTGGAGTGTGCATGTAGTAAAGTAGGACCCTGGAACTCGTCGAGATGTGATGCAGTCGCCTTCTGAATCATTTTTTCCCATAAGGCATAACGGAAAATGGATTAATCCGTTCTCAACCCCTACGTTTTTACCATAACCCTGCCTTTTTATATAACAAATTACACACAAATTTCAAAGTTAAAAAGTTCAGAGTTAAATAATATAATTTAAAAAAGAGACACAACATTTGAAAAGCTTTTAACAATTACTGTGTGACTCATACCTTGAGACTGATGAGGGTGTGGATCCGTGGACACTGAAGTGGAGACGCAGTACGGAGAGTCTGTGTTTGGAAGGGGAATCCCTTTCCATAAAATCAACTGGTAGTTCCTTTTCAGAAGTTTTTTTTCCCTTCTTTGCCTTTTTTCACAGGCTGGTTTTCACTACAGGAAAAAAAAAATCTGTCTCGTGTGGTTTGCTGTTGGTGTTTCCTTAACTAAGGAGGTTTACTAAATTATCATCAACAATATCGTTAACACAGTTAACCAGTTCCTAATCATGATTCTTTTCAAGAAACTTTTTCTTAGGACCCATACTTACTCTTTTATCTAAAAGCAGTACAAAATACCACACAAACGAAGAGAATTATAGCAAAACGTTTGGAACACAGCTGCTAGTTGTAAACATGTACTAACAACGCCAACTAACACCGAATGATCGAAACAGGAATTGCTTTGGTTCATAAAAATCACATGCATCGTGTCAGATTCCGATGTTTCGTTTGAGCTCCAAAGCAAACTTTTATCAACATTTCACGTCAAAATCTGATTATGTTGAAGACTGATGCGGTCCGGTACCGGGTTCTACTGTAAAAGTTTGTTGAAAACTAACCTCAATGTTTCTCCATAAATAAAGCCCTATGGAAGAGTGATAAGGCTGCACTCTGCCCAAGATATAAAATTTCTAAGATCATGGAAAGCAAAAGAAGGCTCATCCTGGCAAGTTCTTGCTTCTCACAGGTTCAGGGTAATGAAGCAAAAAAAAGCAAATGAGGAATTTGAAGACATCACAAATAATAATATTGACTCTCTTTGATATTTCTCATTTTTCTTTTTAATCTTTAAATATGTTAAAATTAAAAGTACCAACCTACTAACGTGAAAAGTCCTGGATAACTATGAAAACCAAAATAACTAGCAAAAACACATTTCAACTCACAGTCAGGCTCACTGTACAATTGTCTTTTTTTTTCCCCCGAGTATATATTTTTGAGTACTTTCACATCTGTACAGTTATTTAATCCTCACAGGTTACAATAAAGCATGTTTAGAGTTTAAAATATTATTTTAAATGCTAGTAATACTTTTTAGCAATGATAAACTTTACAAACTATATTGGAGAATTTCACTTCTTTTGTGACTCATAAAGTGACTCCACAGATAGAAGTTTCAAATATTGTGCAAGGTTGATGAAGAAGCAAACAAAAATTTCTCTTACCCTGGAAAACTGAAGTGAAAAATGTCTAAAAGCCCACAAGTTTTATAAAGGAATCAATGAACAGAAAAGTGGAAACACACCGCCTTTGCAGCTTTTAACCTGAGAGTAAGCTGAAACTGGTGCTTGTGATACTGACAGAGGGAGGAGAACAATACAGAAAATTCCATAATTTTTTTGTGTGTTTGTTTTGCAGGGGGTGGGTGGTCTTAAAGAATCAGAAGGCAGAGTTGAAGGCAACCACATAGCTATTGAAAATTCATAGCTATTGAATATTCCCACAATAGAGAACAAGAGAGAAGCTCTAACTTCTGAGTATCAGCTTTGAGCAAATCTTTTACTGATCTCTGAATCATGTATGAATTACATCTCCAACCCCTAAAACTAAGGAAAAAAACAACTGAATTGACACCTTACATTCTGCCCAAAATAAAAAATTTAACTTTGGTTCTACCCAATGAATTACCTGTTAAAATCAATCATCCAGCTAATCAGCCAATCAGCCAACCAACAAGCAGAACCACTCTTTGGAAGAATAGTGGAATCCAGGTCCCAGAACAATTCTTTTTCAAGACAGAAATTGTAATGTACTTGACAAAGAAGAACCAGATAGATGTGATGCATTCTGCAAAGAGAAGAAAATCAATGGAAACTGACTCTAATTTGACCAACATGTTGGAACATTGAGAAATATTTCTTTTTAAAGCAGAAAAATATTTTAAACTAGGCTTTATAAACTATCTAAACAGAATAGAGAAATAAGCTCATAATATCTGAGAGGTTATAGTTCAGAAAGGAAATACAAATGATAAAACATAACATAATGGAAAAATTTCTTATGATTAGTTCTTAACCTCATATGAGATATAAAGTAGATACTTAAAAGGTGAAGTAAAAAATATGTAGCACTTTTTATTTTCTCCCTTTTTTACATTATGCTCTTTCTGCCAATTTATTTGCTTACAATTTGGTTGTTTTCTGTTAAAACATCTTTAGCTATAAAGCAGTGATCATCTCTTTCCAGCAATGACTAAATGTCAGGTGCTGTTCATTAAAATACTTGGTGATAATAATTTGTATGGAGATGATGACTATAGCTAGTGCCTGTTGGGGACATACTATCAACAGACAATGAAAGATTATTATCTGCATTTTATACATGGAGTTTGGGATAAATATATTCACTGCTATTTTCTAATTATGTGGTAAAAATTGTAGTCTTCTTCTTTTCATTTTTCCATTTAATTCCATTTTATACAATTTCTCCTCTGAACTGTGTCCTTTATGAGCAGGTTTTCCTTTATATGATTGAGCATAGTTAGAGTACTTGCTCAATTAGCCAATGATGGTGAAGGTACGTGACCATTCTGATGGCATTAAAAATGTGCCCACATTTGTTAGTGAAATAATTCTTTCTCATTTTCATCTTTTCATAAATTCTCATATTTATTTTCCACTCCCACAATGTAGGTCTTTTAATTAACCATCTCATAATTTAGAATGCCAACACTGAAACCTTTTTGACTCAGAGCCACACACAGCAGAACAAAACACCACCCGGGCCTTTGCTATCTTCACAAACGTGTATGTGTACTTTGGGCACGTCTTGTCGGGAGGGACCACTCTCTGCTGTAGTAGAGTGGATAAAAAAAGAGGGAGAGCCTCAACAGCGACTGCAACAATGGCTTCAAACATAAGGATATTTTTCACCGACGCCACAGTTCAAATTATTCTAGTTTGGTGTTGGATATCCATGGCTCAGCCTTAATATGTACAGAAGAACATGAAAACTGGGTCAGGCCCTCTACAGCTCTCAAGATGATATCACTGCTCTTTCACCCTCTAAAGAGGTCTTGGACAGGAAATTTGTCTGATAAAATGCATTGCTTGATTTCAGTAAATACTTCAAATTGTTTGTACTTCTAGCAAGCAAGCTGCTGTTACTTGTAAATCACAAGCTATGATGATGGCTAATCCTGGGTTCTTTCATACAGCCCAGCTTCTCCAGATACATACTTACTATACAGATTGAATCAGGCTGGTGAAAGGTTACACACCTTTCTTGAGCTTAAACCATATAGTCTTTCCTTGTTATGTTCAAACAAGTACTTCTTGATCTAGATAAGGTGCTGCATGAACAAAGTATGTTTGAGGGGATTTCGATTTTTTGCAATCGTATCCATAATTTGCTTTAATAGCCACACCTTTGTATAATCAATCAAGCAAAGGTAGACATCTTTCTTTTGTTCTCTGTTTTCAGTCAAGATCCATCTGACACTAGCAATGAAATCTCTTTTCCCATGTCCTCTTGAATCGATCTTGAATTTCTGAGAATTCCATTGACATACTGCTGCACTCATGTTTAACTATCTTCATTAAAATTTTAGTTATATATTATATTTTGATTTTTTCAGTAACTTCCATAACCTATTGCAACTGCTTTCTCTGGAATTGGCATCAATATGGCTCTTGTTTAGCAAATTGGTCAGGAAACTAGCTCCCAAATTTATTACCACCGACAAGTATGCACTTCCAGTACTGCGTGCTTGCCACTTCAATTTGTTCTGTGTCAATTTCTGTACAAATATATACAGAGTATCTTGGACTTCTGTCGATACATCATTGGTTCTTGATCATAAGGAATCTCTTGAAATGAGCTGGGTGGAGAAACCTTAGGTCTGCTTTAAGGGACAAATAATTCAGGTATAAAATCATTGCTATTACTTTAAGAAAGGAATATATCGCTACCTTTTGGGGGGGGGCAATCAAATGTTTAGAACTCAGAATGAAAATTGTTCTGAGTTAAGTATCCACAGTTGCTTCCTTTGCATTCACACACGTGAAATCACAAAGTATGTATATTCCTAGGTGTCGGTTTCTATGTGTATATTCTGGGGTGAGAAGGGTGAGAAATGTGCAACAAGCTCCTGGATAAATTCTTTCTTTTCCCAAACACTTGCTGTAACATATACTTTACAAATCACAGTATAGTGATTACCATGGACTGCTAACAGCAAGATCAGTAGTTCAAAACCACCAGTCTCTCCAGAGAAGAAAGATGAGACTATATCCATTAAACAATTACAGTCCCCAAAACTCACAAAGACAGTTCTACTATGTTCTGTAGGCTTGCTATGCGTCTGCACTAAATGATGGCAGTGTTTTGTGTATTTTTTTGTTTGTTTATGTGAGTACCACAGTAATCAACCCCTCGACTGCTAGCTGAAAGGTTCATATCTACCAGGGAGAAAAAGATATTAACTCAATGGGGTAGTTCTACTCTACCTGAGGGCCAATAGGGTCAGAATAAACTAGACAGCACTGGGCAAACTACACTTTAATAGCAATTCTCACATAATCCATTGATTAAAGATAAAAATGGTTAACTCCCTAACACATTTTTTACATTGCTATATCCCATTATTTCTTCTTCCTCTTCTTTTTATTTATTTTCAATTTTAGAACTAGCTTACTTTTTAGAAGTCCTTAATATGCTGAAATCCTCAGGTGAACAGCAGAAGAACTAAGTGTTCTATAATGAATCATCAAGTAATTGCAAATTTTACAATGGAGAGTAAAGTAATTCAGCAACTTTTGAATAAAATGATCCGATAATTAAAAATCTGTTAGGGAGAACTGTCCTAATTTTCTTTTATGTGCCTTGATAATTTGCCAGAAACTTAAACTCTTCCTCCACTACACATGGTCTCTAGACTTTAACTGTCTTTTAACTCCGTAGTTAATTTTATGTCATCTAAAATTACTTTTTCAGGCTTTCTTTTCATTTTAAAATTTTGCTAATTTAAAAGATTTGGGGACAGAAGATGCTTATTCTGATTATGCTTTTGTTATTTAATTACTTAATCTATTGCAATAATTATGCTCTCCTGAAAGCAGCTTCTGATAAGAAAGCTGTCGCTGAGACTAATGTCCCAGCTTCTCGGTTCTCTGTCCCTCTCTTTTGAGCTCAAGGTTGTTCAGAGGCTTAGGTAATGTTAATGGACATCTGAAGCAAGACTAGGGGTTGAGCTTCTACTCTCAATTGGATTCAATTAAGAAAGCTCATCCAATTACTACCTCTATTAGCTTAGAGGTTATCAGCTAACCATAACAATTTCTCCAAGGACAAGATCTTAAACTTTTTTGGGAGCTCCTCATTTCCGGCATTGCATTCTAAGTTAAAACTCTTTGAGTGATCTTTGAGCAAAATACGGAACCCAGCACTTTTATTTTAAAGTAAAAATTTGCGTGTCAAGCTTTTTATATTTTCAATGGAATTATGCTTCAATATTGGAGCCTATGATATTGAACAAGAACTTGGAAGAAATAAATGATCTCTTTATAAGTTGGTTACAGTCTCTCACTGTTGGCCTCTTTAAAATAGTCACTCAGAGAGTTCATGGACAATGATGAAGGACAATGAGGAGTCAACAGTGCTGTTTCTAGGTTTCCAGTTCACGCATGCACAGACTTATTCCAAACAATATATATTTAAATATGTCTCTGTGATCATGGGATGGATACAGACAAGTAATCTGTCATATATGTGTCTTGGTATCATTAAAAATGCTCCCAAAATGAAAGGGATATGTGTTTTTGACTTGGGGTTAAAAAAAAAAAGGTTTTGTAATAAGGTATTATACAATTTTTTTAAACAAAATTCAAGTATTTATTTTCCCAAATCATTGAAGTTATAAAACAAATTTATTGGAGTCCTGCCGGACATAAAATAGTAGTCTTAAATGGATCAAACTTTTTAAGGAATACCTTAAAGATTAACTCGAAGCACAATGGTCAACTGAGAAGATTATGGTGACTATTTGGAAGGATTTATAGGGAATGATAGAAAGACAGAGGACCATCACTGGGGTTATTATGAAGAATTTCAAGAGAATGGAAAACTGCTTAGTGAAAAAAAAAAGCCTCAGAAACCTGTGCCGATGAATTGTTTTTTACTCTGACAGTATACCTGCTGAGACCTCTGGGCCAGCAAGGACTGTCCTATGAGATGCTCTTTGGGAAACCTTATCATTGCAGCCCTCTTATTCTTTCTTTTTTTAATTATTATTTTTTTTATTTTTGGGGGGCATCACTGCCCTCCAGTGGGAGTAGGAGGCTCAATCTTGCTCCTGGAGAGCTGCTGCTGGATTTGAATTGCCAACCTAGTGGGCTGCAGTACTGCACTCAACCACTATGCCATGGGGCTCAGCCCTCTTATTGTACTTTCAGGCTTATTTAATTCCCCAAACTCAAAGAACCTTTCATGGGAACACAATCTGACGCTCAGGAAGCTAACATTAAGTATTTGACATGGTATAAAACAGAGTGTAGAATTTCTGAATGAAAGGTTAGAGAGAAAGAAACATCACCTTCACAAGTAGATAGATCTAGATGAAGGATATTTCAAGAAACAATAGTTTCACATTGTGGTATTTTTGTTTGTTAAAGGGTTCTATGATTTTATAACAATAGTTTTAACTTCTAACTCAATGAACATTCGTGTCCCTCCGTCCAAATCCTGACTTTTCAAGCAATAACTGAATCTGACACAGGCAAGTTAACCTGACTGTCCTCATATGTAATAGAAGATAATAAATGCAACCGCTTCATAAAATTTCTAGGCCCACAGGAAACACTTAATATTAACTACAATTCTCCATTATAACTGCTAACATAAATGGAAGTCAATTATCATAAATGCCTACAAGATTGGTAGGTTTATTGGTGATGAATAAGAATGATCATTTAAGGATCTTTCAAATGTAGGAAATGTGAATGAGCCAAGGAAATGTGGGGTTGAACTCAAAATAAATATTTTTTGGAAGAGACAACATGTATTGGTTAACATGTGGTTCCCTGAGCTTAAAAGCCTGGGCTCAACTCCCAGTTCTTCCACTTTCGCACTTTCTAGTTTTTTTAAGCATTTGTGTGAGCTACTTCCCCTCTCTAGGCCTATTTTCTCATCCTGGAACAAGAGCTACTACAGTATTGACCTTTGAGTGTTGTTTCATTATTTGTTCTTTCCCAGGTGCCTCATGGTCAGAAGTGCTTCATGTTGCTACTTTAAGATGATTATTAGTCCATTTTCAAGCTTGCGCTTTGTAAGTAAATTCTGATAGGACACTGGAGAGTGTATGTGGATAGAGGAGATACACATAACATGCAAAATGCATGCCTGTCCTGATCCTTACGCTGCATTCTCATATACAATTCACTATGTGCCCGAAGAGTGCAGAACTCAAATGAGTCTATATGTGTGGGAGCTCAGTGAGACAGATGGGTGGATGAAGTGTATTACCTCTAAGATGAAGAAAGCAGAAATACTCAGAATCCCAGGAGACCACGCTTGCTAGCCAAACCCAAATGGTGATGTGATGGGACAGGGGACTCATCATTCTTTTTTCCTTTCAGTGATTTCTTTTTCATTAGTGAGCAGAAAGTAGAATAAACTAATAGTGTGTATGTCAAGAAGGAGAATAAAAACCATTGAGTTAGATGTGGGTGGTATTACTTCGGCTCTAAGAATTCAGACGTACAAGCATGAACAACTTGTGAGAAATTGGAACTATGTGATTTCAAAGACTGTGCATGTAAGCCATGTGTGTGTATATGTTGGCACAGCCAATTTTTCAAGAATGAATATTCCTTTCCTTATAAGGACATTCAAATCAAAGCTGCCATGATATGTGAAGAAGGACACTGTGAAAGAAAATATAAAATATCAGCTATTAGTTCCATTTGTGACAACTTTTTCTTAACTTTTGAATAACAATTTCTGTATTTTTCTTTTGCATGGGTCCTTATAAATTGCATATCCAGTTTCAGTTTTTGTAGCTGGTACATTATAAATACCATAAGGATGTATGTATGTGGCAAAGGGTAAGTCATGGTTCTAAATACTAATATTGTCTACTCACAGAAAGTTCAGAATTCCTATTCCTTAAAGAAAAATATTCAAGCAAGAAAGGATAGTTTACCCACTGATTCACCTGATTGTTCAACATTTACATTTTCTATGGGCTTAGGTTGGACTTAGTTTTCATCTATATACCAGGTGATCCCAAATAGCAATGTCCACAGCAAATATCAGTTTGTTCCTCTCACCATCCCTGAGGCACTTTTCACCTGTCTTCTAAAAAAACCGTCAGTTTTCTGAATACTTTCAAGTGCATTATTTCATCTAACTCTCACAACTTCTGAACTGCAGAGAGTAGACGCTGGAAAATAGTGTGTGTGACTGGCTAGTTAGGGAGAGAATCCAGAGAGGCTTCTCCTGCTGAGTTCACCCCAACCCAAGGTCTGACCCCTCAGTCTCACCGAATCAGAAACTAGACAGTGTCAGTTTCCTAAAGGTGTAGTCATGCTGAGTCACATCAACTGAATCCACAGGAGAATCCAGGAGAGGATCGAGAATGCCAATGCTATAATTTAGATTAAGAAATGTAACTTTCCAGCACACCAGAAAACTCTTATCCTGTAGAAAAACATTCTGGGAAGCCAGATAGTCAGAAGGTGTTTATGAGCATGGGATCAAAACAAGGCGGTTTGAGTGACTAGCACTTGGTGTTATCATCAGCCTCTAATGTGTGGGTAGATCTGTCTTGACAATAGGGAACTTTGGGCAGGTTGGCATCATTTTATCTTCCTAGGATACTTGCTTGCTGGTCAAGGCTGGAGGCATAGTGATAATCCATGCCTTCGTTTCTTACTTCACTCCATGCTGCTTGATTTTTTTTCTCTCTCTCTTTTGAATGAGCTTATCCTTTCTTGTATTATGTGATTGTTATCAACATAGCTGTAGCCAGATACTTTCCCTTCCTGCTTCTGACAAACTAAATATTTTTTTCACTCCCTAAAGTGATTTTCAGATAAACAAATATTTCATATAACTTGTACCAGGTTTAGGAGCGCTGGGTGTATACTAGTTAATCACTCAAGTGCTATTTAAATTGATTTAAAGCCATGGGCAGTAGAAAAACCTAGTCATCTGCTTTCATAAAAATTATAGCCTTGGAATCTACTCTGTCTTATAGGATCACTATGAATCAGAATGCGTGAACAGCTACTGTTTTTTTGGTTTATGACAGCTTTAAAGTTTAACCCTTAGCATTTAGGACTATATTATTGCCATCCCTACGGTTGGACAATACTGTACTCAATTTACAAAATAAAAAGTTTGCTCTGGCAATGGTAATAACCTTCACTGTTACTAATAGTCATGTTTCGATCTGAATTTTGTCTTTAAGAATAAAATGCTCTCTACTACAGTGCATTGCATTTGCTTCCTTAAATTTTAAATGGTTTATTATTTTAAAGAATTATTACATTAATTTTATACTGTATTTATTGATTGGATCTCCAAAAGAGTCCTGCTAAACCCTATGCCAAGCTAGATATCTAAATGAGGTGGTCATGTATTCGATATGTCAATTTTATGATTGAGATGTAGGGGTGGAGTCTAGCCTGTTAATCTGGAGATAGACATTGAGTAGCCAATGAGACCTCCGTGTGGGCATCGCTTTCTCCTGAGACTCATGGGAAATCTCATGACATTTCCCTCGTGGAGCTGAGAAGCTATCTTCCCAGTTGTTGGGAGTTAATCTCAGAGACGATGAACTACGGACAAGACAAGATGGCAGCATCCGAGGAGCTGAAGGAGATGGAGGAGATGGAACACAGCCTTACCCTGATGGAACCAGACCTCTGAAGCTGGCGAAGCCACGTGGAAAACCCTGCCAGTGCTGAGTTGCCTCTACAACAACTGGATGCTGTTGATGGACCCTGAGCGCTGGAAGCGAGAACCCTGCCAGTGTCAGGATTCTGTACCCATTAGCCTGTGACTTTGTGAGTCGGATAGAGACTTTAGAGACTGGTATCAGGCATATGTGCTAATATCAGACTTGTGCCTTTGAACTGGACTGGGCTGGGATGCTTTCTCAATGTCCCATTCCTCTTGTATATAAACCTTTTCCTTATATCCATATGCATGTCTGTGAATTTGTTTCCCTAGTCTACCTGGACTAACACACTAACTTTGATACTTCTTGCTTTTTTCACCTCTGTTCTCACCCATACTCCTATATTCTGATCTCAGGAATTTTGTTTCAGGATTTCCCTCTGTGTGAGGGGTTAAGAGTTGGGCTACTAAGCACAAGGTCAGTGGTTCAAACCTGCAATGTAGTCAATGACTATGACCCTCCTCATCAAGATTGCTTTTGTGACATATAATTATGGACTCTATGTCTGTGGCTAGAATCCCATTTTTTGGAAGGAGCTCTTTAATAATGGACAGAGTTAAGGAATAAGTCTCTAGTAGAGGATGTAAACCAAGTCACAATCTTTGCTTCCTTGGGGCTATAATCTGCAGAAAGATAAAAACTGTACAAGAACCATCTCAGACAGAGGGAGAAATCCTAGCACCATTGGAAGAGCATTTTTGAGTTCTCCATATGAAGTGGTGGAGGCGGAGACCAGAGGCCCCAGAATCTGACACAGAGACAATGGGGCAGAGCAAAGGAGCCAGACTGAGACCAGAGACAAGGCCAGCAAACCATGAGACAGAACAGAGAAGCAACAGTGAGACGGTGGGGATGTGACAGACAGAGCGACAAGTGGGCTTCTTAGTCCCTGGAGGCAATGGTCCAGGGAGGTTTGGAGAGGCTGAAGACTGCAGAGAGACTTGGCTTCTGGGTGAAGAAAGGTGTTGCTGTAGAGCAATTACTTTCACTTCCTGTTTGCTGACTCTGATTTGTGGTAATATATTAACTTCCTAACAAAGCTCCATCCTTGTATTTCCTATGAGCTCTGTGTGGCCACTGCAAAGAGCTGTCAAACCCAGCATAAAAGTAGCGTGCTATAGGAGAAACAATAAGTGACAGAATAGAGTGAAGAGAGATGAAGGGAAAAGTCGTGTCTGGTGCTGTGAAAGCTAGAGGTGGTCCAGTATGATCCTCTATGTTGTTTATTACAAAATCCCCAACTGTGGGCTGAGCCCCGGTGGCGTAGTGGTTGTGTGCGGGACTGTGGCCCACAGGGCTGGCGGTTCAAATCCAGCAGCAGCTCTCCAGGAGCAAGGTTGGGCCTCCCACTGCCACCAGAGGACAGTGATTGCCCCCCCCCAAAAAAAACAAAAAACCCCAACTGCTTCACTAGAAAAGATGAAGCTGTCTGTTCCACTAAAGATTTACAGTCTCAGGCATCCAAAAGAACAATTCTCCTCTGTCCTATAGAGATGCTATGAGTCAGAGTCTTTGATGGCAATAGGGTTTTCCTCTCATTGGAATGTTCTTGCATGAAATAACCCCTTTAATAAGATATCTTCCTTCATTTAGAACTCAATTCACAACAGCCCTACAGACTCAATGTCAAGGGCTCTGTTGTTCCAATGGTGGGATTTTGAACCTGTAGGGTGCTCTGCAGATGAAAACAACTGGTCATTTGCTCTCATCAAACCCAGAGGCTAAGAAAATCTATAGGATAAGTCTCCTCTGTCCTACAGAATTGCGATTAGTCAGAATCAATTCAAAAGCCTATAGCAATGACAAAATTACCAGTAAATAGCTCTTTGGTGTCTAGTCGTCATGCAGTCTTTAAGAATTTCTTTTTAAGTAGGCCTTCTTTAAACATAGTGTGTACTTGTTAAATATGGGCTGACTAAAAAAAATAGATACATTATTTGTACAGTGTTGTGGGAGTTGAGATAAGGAAAAAATCACTTTCAAATGAGAGGATTCTAGAAAAGGTAGTATTTGAACTAGATCATGAAGGGTGTTTGATTTATCTCCATGGGTATAGCAGAAAGGGTACTCATTATGTACCTATTATATATTCCATTTTGCCATTTTAACATCGTAGAAAATAAGCTTCATTAGAGAAGACACTGTGTCTGTCTAGTTTATCATCATATCTCATGCTCAAAGCCAATGATGGATGTTCAAGGGATATAGAAGAATAATATCAAAAAAGCATTGCATAAAATCTTAGAAAGCTTTATTAAACAAAATATGAAGTTATATTCTTACATACCCCCAGCTCTGTCGCTGGGAAGGTGGTATTTTTCAGGGGGAGAACATTACTGCCCTCTGGTAGTTGTGAGAGCTACACAGCCTTGCTCCTGGAGAACTGCTGCTGGATTTGAACTACCAAGTCTGTGGGCTTCAGTCCCACACTTAACCATTGACACCTGGGGCTCAGCCCAGGGAAGGTGGTATTTTCAGTGTTTTCTTCTGTGGTACAAATAACTGCTAGGGGTTTGAGTTGACTCTACAACATGAAACCATCACCACCCCGACCACCACCTTTCCCAGGACAATGTTGCATGCTTAAGTTTACATGTCAAAATGGGAACCATGACCTCCTCTTGTGACTTGAATTATGTTCTTTTAAATGTCCTTTGGGTTTGGGGAACAAAAATAAATTGGAAGGAGCAAGTTCAAGACTATAGGGCAAATGAGCTAAAATTTTTATAGGACAGCTCTGGCTACTACTGAAAAATAAGAAAATGGATTGTCATGATGGGGAAAAAATCCTGGACAAAAATTCTCTGGGTTTTTTTTTTTTTTTTGTCTCACCAATGAACTTTTCAATTTTCTTAAAATGTCTTCATAAAAATTTCTGTGATTATCCTGTACTCTTTGAAAATATCTAACTAATAAAATTACCTCTTTGGGATGAGAAACAAACAAACAAACCAGTTAACAAACTTTTCAGGGCTGACGTCTCTGCCTGGAATGTAACTGGCCCAGCATATCCCTTTAGAAGTTAATGGACCTTTTGTTGAAGGCACTCAACCATAATCAAACTAAATAACCAAGAAACAAACAAAAAGCACCTCAAGCTCACTGCCATTGAGTCCATTTTTAATCAAAAGACTCAATAGAACAGATGAGGACTGCCTTTTTCATGTACTAGGCTATAAATCTTTTGAAGAGCAAAACGTTTCATCCTTCCAGTCTTGAGGACGAAGACAAGTAGACTATTGAAAGGACTTGTCTGCAACCATCCACTGATCATAAAGATATGTTAGAAGATGTTCCATTCAAGATAAGTCTGGATATATATGATCTGGAATGCTAATAGCAGCAAACTCTAGTAGTAGACATAGCAGTAGTTCTAGTCATAGTAGGAGGAGGGGGAGGAGGAAGAGGAAGACTACTTCTAATGTGATTCTTCTAATGTGATATTCTTTTCAGAACAATTGGCAGTTTTAACCAGATGTCATCCAATTCTTCAAGTCTCAGGGTTGGGGACCACTTGTTCTTTGAAATACTTGCTTCCATGTAACTTTTGATTTTCTCACTCTTTTCTATGGACAGGAAGACTCATAGATGCATCTTATGTGGCTGCTATGAAGTTTTAAGGCACCACTTACTACTTACAGCATTAGTATAGAGAAGATTGTCTATAAACTGCGTTATGCCATTTGACTCTGTGTCCCTGAGGCTGGACCTAATCCCCCTGACTTAGTGATTCAGCCCCTCAAAGTGTCTAAAAAGTTCTTAAAATTTTCTCTCCTGTATGCTCCACCACATTCATGAACATATTTCCACTAAAAGTAAATGTACATAGACAAATATCTTCTGTCACACACACATATATATGTATATATATACACATATATGAACCACCTGTTCAGCCTACTTGTGGATACCCATTATTGCAACATTTTATATAGCAGTATTTGCCTTTAGAGGCTTCTTTAAAGGAAAATCATTTCATTGGGGGCTCTTCCAGCTCTTATAACATTCCATACATCAATTCTATCAAGCATATTTGACATATGTTACTATAATCATTTTCAAAACATTTTCTACTTGAGCCGTTGGAATAAGGTCATTTTTATCCCCTCCCTCTCTCACATTCCCATCCTCATGTAGCCTTGGTCAATTATATATTGTTGTCTTACACAATCGATTCTCTTTACCCATCTTTGTTATTTGTCTTCTTGCAGGGGGACTATATATCCAATCTTATGATGGACTTCCACTTTCTCACTGCTCCCCTTCCCTTACCATTGTACTACCCTCATGATATTAATGTTCTTGAGGGATTTATCTTTCCTGAACTCCATGTGTGGAGAGCTCTTATATGTACCAATGTGCATTCTACAGTGTAGCCAGATTGGTAAATTAGAACTGGGTTATGGTAGTTGGGGGAAGGAAGTATTCAGGAACTAGAGGAATGCTGTGTGGTTTATACACCTTGGTTGAATCATCCCTTTCCTATACCACTTCTGGGGGGATATCTGATTATCTACAGATTGGCTTTTGTTCTCCACTCCAACCCTCCTCTTTTGCATCAATATAGTTGTTTGTTTTGGATCTTTTGGTACTTGATGCCTCACCCCATTGACACCTCATTATCACACAGGCTAGTGTGCTTCTTCCATGTGGGTTTATTTGTTTCCCTAGATGGCCATTTGTTTGACTCCAAGCCTTTAAGACCCCAGACACTATACCTTTTAATAGCCAGGCATCATCCACTCTCTTCACCACATTTGTTTATGCACTCATTTTGCCTTCGACATTCATGTAGAAAAAGTGAGTATTAAAGAATTATCAGAACAGTATTCTTGTGTTAAAGGAGGCCTTCAGTAGAGATCCCAAATCCTTCTGCTACCTTAATACTTATCATATAAATATATGCACGTTGGCCTCTGTCCCTTTCCTTATAAAATCCCTTTCCTTATAAACATACCTCCCTCTAGGGCTGTCCCCAACATGAGACACAATGTTCCCTTACTGACCCATAGCTCTACAGGAGACCGCACAGGAGATATTATGCAGAAAGTGTATCTGATCTGTCCCCTGCACCGTAGTATGAGACATGAAGGGGGTGCAACTGGACGGTAAGGGGAACACAGTACCCAACTCCCCAAGGAGTTCTGAAAATCCCTCCATGTGTCTTGTCAATGGGCTTGTGTAGCAGAAAGACATGGTGTGTCTGAACCAGTGAACTATTGATCTCTGCTGTGTCTCCAAATGAGGTCATCAAGGTGCAACTTGATTGACAGGCTAGACTTCATCCTCTTCTCAAGTGGACAACAGATTATTTAATTGCCACATGGATAGTGAGAATGATTCCACCTTTTTTTCTTTGGGGAGGAGTGCTGCAATAAACATGAATGTGCATACATTTATCTGTGTTCGAGTTCTCTCTCTCTCTCTCTCTCTCTCTCTCTCTGATATATACTAATGAGAAGGATCACTGAGTCATGTGGTGTGAGATGAGGGGGTCTCCACTGTCAAATGAGTTCTCAAGAGTAATTTTGCATTTGTGGAAAATAATAGAGACAGATAGTGGAACATAGGGACTCTTTTTCCCTATGTCAAAAACAAGAGAGTGAATGTATTTACTGTTTGGGCTGGGTCCAGGTCAGGCAGCCCCTTGTTCCAGCCACTCAAGAAGAAAAATGATCTGCTGAACTTCAAAGTGCTTGAACTCCAGAGCAGTGCCTATTGTCAGCCTTTGAAATTGCTTACCTTCCTGGTCAAAGCCCCCCTCCCTCCTAATGTTTTGATTCATTTGAGGTTTTAAAACAGAGGAAATCATGTCTCTATTTGTTCTCCTGGCATGACTATATATATATATTTACTTTTTAATACATGCATGCACATATTATTATTGCTGTTAGGGGACCTTGAGTATATTTCTATTCATAACTTATTTTGGGGGGGAGGGGGCATCACTGCCCTCTGGTGGGAGTGGGAGGCCCAGCCTTGCTCCTGGAGAGCTGCTGCTGGATTTGAACCACCAACCCAGTGGGCTGCAGTCCCGCACTCAACCACTATGCTCAAGTATGCTTCTATTCTAAACTATCCTAGGTTCAATAAAACAAGACATAGTTCTGATACCCATAATTATGGTTATGTTTGAGACTATTGTTGAAGCCATACTGTCAACCCATCTCATGGTGTTTTTTCCTCATTCTCACTGTCCAATGGCTTTACCAAGCATGGTACACTCCTCCAAGACCTGATACCAGGTTCCAAGCACATGAGACAAAGTCTTATCATCCTGCTTTCTAAGAAGCCTCTGGTTTTACCTCTTCCAAGACAGATTTGTTTGTTCTTCTGGCAGTCCACAGTGCTTTCAGTATTATTCATCAACATCATAATTCAAACACTTCAATTCTTCATTCTTCCTTATCAATGGACAACTTCCACATACTTCCTTAACAAAGGTCCAACTTCCACATATTTCTAAGGTGATTGAAAATGCCAGGGCTTGGGTCAGACACAACTTAGTTTTCAAAGTGACATCCTTTCTTTCCAACTCATTAACTAGGTCTTGTGTAACAGATTTGCCCGGTGTAATATTTGTCACTTGATTTCCTGACTTCTCCTTCTGTTCACATTGATTACAGATCCACGTAAAATCATACACAATGTAAATAGTTTCTCCTTTTAGCATAATGTTGTCTATTGTTATGAGCATTTTTGTTTGCTTTTTTAAAATTTATTTATTTTCGGGGGGGATCACTGCCCTCTGGTGGTTGTGGGAACTACCCAGCACTGCTCCTGAGAGCCGCCACTGGATTTGAACCACCAAGCCAGGGGGCCACAGTCCCATACTCAACCACTTATGCCACCGGCCTCAGCCCACATTTTTGCTTTCTATATGTTGAGCTATACCCCATACTGAAGTCCATAGTCTTTGATATTTTATTAGCATGTTCTTTAGGTCCTTCTAACTACTGGCAAGCAATGTTGTGTTAACTGTATATCGAAGGTTGTTTATAAGACTTCTTCTGATCCTGATCCTGTGTTCTTCCTCACATATTCCAGTTTCCTATTTTGTTAGCTTAGTCTACAGATAGACTAAATATTGTGAAAGGATATAGCCCTGAGGCACACCTTTGCTGATTCTAAACCACTGAATATTCCCTTGTGCTTGAGTCAAAAATCTTTAGTCAATAAAGCAAAAGTAAACATTTTTCTGGTATTCTCTTCTTTCAGCCAAGCTTTCTCTAATGACAGCCATGTTAGCCCTTGTTCCACTTCTTCTGAATCTGGCTTGACTTTCAGGTTGATCCCTGTCAACAAACTACTCTATCCCTTATTATAATATTTTATTTAAATGTAATATTAATGATATTGTTCAAATAATTCCACATTCTTTTGGGATTTTATTGAAATGGACACAAATATGCATCTCTTCTAATCAGATGGTCAAGTAACTGCCTTCCATATTTCTTGGCATAGAAGTGGTTCCAGTGTTTCACCATCCTGTTGAAATATTTTGACGGGTAGTACACAAATTTTTGAAGACTTCCTTTTGGATATTGCTTTCAATGCAGTTTTGATTTGTTCCTTAAATTCTATTGGTTCTATGAATTCTTTCCTTCCTCAGTTAATGCTTTCTGCATTGTTCAATATTTTACCCAGGTGCTCTTCAGTATTATAACTTGAGGATTTATTTTTTTCTTTTGTTTTCCATTCTTTCAGCTTGAGTTATAGTGAGAACATTCTTCCTTTTTGGTTTTCTGACTTCAGATATTTTTATATTCCCTTACAATACTCTACTTTGTCTTTTAGAATTAACCTTTGAAATTTCAGTTCAGGGGATGAGCCTCAGTGGCGTAAGTGGTTGAGTGTGGGACTGCAGCCCGCGGACTTGGCGATTCAAATTTAGCGGCGGCTCTCAAGAGCAGCGGGTAGCTCCCACGACCACCAGAGGCAGCGATGCCCAAAAAAGAAAAAAAAAAGAAATTTTGGTTCAGTTCTTGCACTTCAGAAGCTCTTCCTTTGCCTTGAGCTACGCTCAATTAAGAGCAAGTTTCGTAGTCTCTTCTAACATCTACTACGGTCTTTTCTTGCTTTCCTGTCTATTTTAATGACCTTGTGCTTTCTGCATGTATGATGTTCTTCATGTCGCCCCTAGCTCATCAAGTCTTCTGTCATTAGTATTGACTGTCTTAAATCTCTCCTTAAGAAGTTCTCTAAATTCAGTTCAGATATACTTCAGGTTGCATTTTGGTTCACAGAGATTTGGTTCAATTATCTTCAGTTGAGCTTGAACTTAAGGATAGAAATTCTATGGTCTTTTCCACTATCAGCCCCTGGCCTTATTTTGACGGAAGCTTTCCCATTGCCTTTTCCCAGGAATATAATCAGCTTGATTCCTTTGTATTTTGTCTGCACAATCCATAGGAACAATACTGTTGATGTTGTTGAAGATGGATATTTTTCCTGAAGAAATGAAACCACTGACTTTGTGACTTACAGCTCAACACATAAACACTACACCAGCAGGCTCCTCTGAAAATGTTGTTGGTCTTGCAAACTTCGATCACGGGATCTCACGCTTCGCTTTTATCACCAGAACCGTATTGCCTTTCTCTTTGTTTCCATCTTGAGCAATTGTCCATGATTATCAATGTTTTTTGATTTCATGCTTGATCAATTTCAGATCTAAGGAGTTGGTAGATTTTTAATTTCTTCATCACTAACTTTAGTAGCTGGTGTGCAAACTTGAAGACATATTAACAGATTCTTTATAGATGTGGAGATATTACCAAATTACAGGCAGAATTTTACTTAATAGCCAATTAAGAAATGTTCCTTTTGATAATAAATGGTACCAGTCCTCTTAAATATGCCATTGCTGTCATAGGAAACCACATGATTATCTGACTCAAAATTGCCAATACCAGTTCAGCTCTCTTGTGCCTAGGATATCAAATTTTAGGTATTCCATTTCACTTTTGATGATTTTGCATTTTCCCAGACTGATAAATCACACATGCATGTTTCCCTTATTAATGGGTGTTTGCAATTGTTTCTTCTCACTTTGTATGGTATCATAACATGAATTACATATATGGTAAATGAAATGAATACATATATGAATGCTAGAAATTCATAACTATTACCCTGGATAATAATTTAGGAAGTGAGGTAGTTAGACTTGTTGTGTTATTAAGCCTATAGTTTTGTATTAGGTTTGCCAATGAGATTCTGATATTAATTGACAAATTTAGAAACTTAGCTTCATCCAAAAGGAAATTTAGGGGTTTATGGAATGAAAAGAGTGCCTTAAACTAGAAAAAAGTTTAGTATAGATCTTAAATTCGGGGACAAAAATTATGGAAACAGGATTCAAAAAGTTTGTATAGATTCTTAATGTCATGATGAGACATTTTGTGAAGTTTTTTAACAGCTAAACTGTGAACCATTATATTACCTAAAATAACTCAAACCATTTATCTTTATGACAGGAAATATTCCCTTGTAAGTATCTCACAGGAATGTGTTTTCCCTATATAATATATAACCATTACATTAATCATAAATACAATATAGTATTTAAGCGTTTCTCTATTTAAGTGGATATCTAGAAAATATTCCACTTGATCACCTTTCCCTAGAGCATAGTTTTAAATATCATCTCTTTGTTTTATGCCCATTTCTGATATTTGTCTCTCATTGTTTGGATTCAACATCTCTACTTACATGCTTCACAGACACATAAAAAGCTACTGGCCTACGCTGAGCCCATCAGCATCTTCTACCACCATCTCCTCCCTCAATGGATAGGGCACTACCTTTTACCTATGCCATCACTTTACTAATATTGGACAACTGTTACCGATCTAAGTTGAAATCCCATTTTTCTGCTTTCAATTTGTGAGAAACTGAACAAATTTTACTTTCCACATGCTTAAAAGACAGATCATTATAATCCTTGGAACAGTCGCTCTCAACCTTCCTGTTACCACAACCCTTTAATACAGCTCCTCATGTTGTGGTGACTCCCAACCATAAAATTATTTTTGTTAATACTTCAAAACTGTAATTTTGCTACTGTTATGAATCACAATGTAAATATCTGGTATGGAGGATGTACTTTCCTTGTTACAAATTGAATGTAATTAAAGCATAGTGGTTAATCACAAAGCAATATGTAATGATATCTTGTGAAATATTTATTTCTAATTATAAATAAATGAAATTTTGGCTTGAAGCATGATGCAGTATGGGAACAGTCTTAATATAACAGTAGCAAACTGTAATGGGACATTTTGCAACAGTCTGTGTAAAAAGCCAGAGATCGGAGTGAAGGTTGACATGGCTTATTTCTCACCAGATCAGCACATCTGGATGTGGGTGGACCACCTGGAGACAGAGGAGCAGCATCTGGGTTCCTAAGACCATCAGAAATATGTGTTTTCTATTGGTGTTAGGCGACCCTAGTGAAAGGGTTGTTTGACCCCCAAAGGGGTCGTGACCCAAGGTTGAGAACAGCTGTGTTAGAACAGGTTATTGTTGTGATATAGAACAATGCAAGTAGGGGACTTAACATCATTTTTGTTCCTTACTAAATGTACAATAAACATGACTTGGTGCATTACATTCAAACACTTGGTTCATTCTTTAAGAAAATATCTATTGAATACCTACTCTCTGCTGTGCCAGAGGAGGTGCTAACATCAGTAAGGTGGACACGTTTTTTAATTCATTCATGAAGTTTAATGAGAAAGAAACGTTATCGCTTCTTGGCCTTTTGGCTAAGATCAAGTGAGAAAGAAATGTAACAAACATAATTCGTGAGACTAACGAGAACATACTGCAACAAACACATTTCATGTTGTCAGATGATGAGTGCTTTGAAGAACTACACATCAGAAGTACGAAAGTGATAGAGAAGGCTTAGGCTAAGTATTGTGCTTGTCTCTGTTTAACGGGTGGAAAATGATGAGAAATCTGAATGACATGAGAGAATCTAGCCATAACAACCTGGGAGGAGTAAACATTCCACTGATAGCAAAGATAAGTCCCTGCAGCCAGAATAAAGGTCAGCAGTCTTAGAGCCCAGTGAACAAAGCACAGAAGAGTATTAAATAGGGGCAGAGAGATCAATTCTATCATGTAAGGCAGTACAAGCCATGGAAAGGAGCGCATATTTTGCTCTGAGTCCGATGGTAGGACCTTGAAGAGTCTCAAAGAGAGAGAAACAGTATGAGTCTGGCTTATTTCTAAAGAAAACTCTTGATTAGTGGGTAAAGAAATGATGAGATGAGGCAAGTGTGGAACCTGGGAAAGAACATGGAAAGCTATAACATGTGGTCAGATAAGTTATGATAGGGGAGTAGGGTAATGGTGGTAGAGTGCTAGACAATCAGATTGGGAATATCACTTGAGGGTAAAATCAACAATATTTTATACAGAATAATATGTGGGAAGAGGAAACTCAATTACAGGAACAATAAAAGCAAAGATGGGAATCAAGGATTTCTTCAAGGTTTGGGGTCCAAGTTTTTGGATGAACAGTGGTACCGTTTACAAAGACTTAAAATATTCAGGCAACATCAGGGGGTCTGTCTGGGATAGTGTTAGGTAGCTAGCATAGACACTGAGGCGTCCATTGCACATGCTCAGAGGTTTGAGCTTCTGGCCAGGAAGAGGTGGTATACCCGGATTGGCCCATGTGGGCCAGATGAAATCAGCTCATCCAATGGGGTCGGTCAGGATCATTGACCCACCTCCCAGGACCCGAAAAGGCAGAATCTAGAGCCTGGCAGCCCTGCTCTGATTCTCAAGTCGCTCCTCCTCAGTCCTGCAATGATCTGGTCTCAGGACTCCAAGTGCAGGTGTGAAGTGCCCTGAGGCACCTGTGTAAACCTGAAGCTTCTTTAACTTTCATAAAACTCACCTGGATCATGAACCAGGCTGCGGCATGAATTATTTCTCACAGCGTACCAAGGACCAATGTGTATTTCTTCCACAACAGAGATCTAACTATTCCTTGAGTTTAAAATACTTTGATACCCAAGGGGGAATTTTGATTAGATAGTTGAATTTAGGAATCTTGAACTCTGTGGAAAGATAAGGGCTTGAAATAAAATGTTATCAGCTAGAATAGTGATTTTCAACTAAATAACTATTTTCCCTCCTGGAGGCATTAGGCTATCTGGGGATAATTTTGGTTTGTGTCACTAGAGAGGGGGGTACAAATGTCATTTACTTGATAAAAAACAGAGAGGCTGCTCAGATAGCTTCACACACAGATAATTATTGAACTCAAAATGTCAATATTGCCAACATTAAGAGATCCTTATTTGTAAGGCACTTATGTCTACATAGCTAGATGAGCTCATTTAAGAACAAATGAACTTAGAGAATAAATGACATTTTGGGACATTACCATTTAGAAATAAGACAAGTTGGGAAATGTATAGTTAAGAAACATCAAGAAAGAATGACCATTGATGGTAAAATATGTCCAATATGAGTAAATAATTGAGCAAATAATCCACAAACTTGGAATATATGAAGTATATGGTATCAGGGTCAACAGTTCATTAACAATCTGATAGATGGCATACCCTTGTTTGCTCAAAGTAAAGATGATTGAGACACTTAATTGATGAAGTACAAACATCAGTATGGATTAAATCACATGTATGGGAAACTGAGAACCAGGAAGAGATGTGAACAAATTCTCTATGCACATACTTAAGAAGCCCAGGAAGCCAGAAATCTGGTGTAGGGAGGTCTTCATGTCCATTATTTGTAAACGAACCTCAGTCACAGAAGTAAAATTTATTCCCTGTAGGGTCCCTCCATGATAAAGCCATTTTTAAGATGCTGCTTGCAAGCACATGGTTGCTGCCATACTCTTGAAGGTGAGAAGTTTGCAGGCTATCTGCCTGAGGTTTATCTGCCATCAATAACAGACCATCTGACCCTTCTGATAAGAATCAAAGATTTTTTCCCCCTCCCTTCTCTAGAAGAGTTCAAGGATACTTAAGGTCAAGCCAGTTCAGATACCAAAGTTAGGCCGCCATCTTAACTATAGAACCCACCCATCTTGTTATATCTGTACCTTCTACTCACAAATATACATCTGGTACCTGCTCCAGCTTTTTACCCTCAAATACAACTCCTTCCTGTTATGTATGTGTGACACATCTTGTTCCCAATCCAGTCCAAGTCCATAAGTCCAATATTAGCACATATATCTGATACCGATCCGTAAGTCCACTTCAGACTCACGAGGAACATGTAATGACACCAGGAGAATCACAGGCCTGTGTTTACAGAGTCTTGTGTGTCCTGTGAGAGAGGGTAGAAGCATCTCAACACTGGCAAGGATCTCCCCATGGCTCCTCCATTTTCAGGACTCAGGGTCTATCAGCATGCTACCAAGTGTCTTATCAGCTGCAACGTCTCTCAAGGAGTCAGCCCTGTGTCTTGTCAGTAGAGAGTCTCTAAGGAACTGAGTAGTAAGTCTCTCAACTCCAAGGGGGAAATATGGCCAGATTTCCCAGAATGCTTAGGAGAAAGTCATGCCCACACGGAGGTCTCATTGGCGACCTCCAGATGGACAGGCTAGCCTCCACCCCTTCACTTCCAATCATGAAATCGACAGGAGATTACATGACTGCCACAGTGCCCTTTGGCTGATGTTGCAGCCAGAGAGAAGCACCTCTTGGGCATTTATTAGCAGAATGGAAAGCTTTTTAACCTTTCTCACATAGGGCAAAGGCCAAAGAGCCATGTGGCTGAGGTCACAGAGAGGCATGGTTAGGGGAGTGGTTGAGAAGAGCCACTCCTGCTGAAGAACTATATTCTGAACATTCCTAACTTTGAATTAGGATGTTAATTTCAATAATAAACTCAATAATTATGAATGTGGTCTGTGGGTTCTATGCAGTCATTACAACAAACTATCACACCCAGGAGAGAAGTAGAGAGAGACACACGAGAGGGACTACTGGTACCAGAATTGATAGAGAAGATAAGAGGGCGGAGGCATGTCTCCTCCTAGAAATTACCCCTGGATTGATGTTGATTTTGATTCTCTTCCCTCTTATAAAGTCAGAGGTTAGACATCTTCATAACATTTTTACATAGAGTAAACTAGAGTTTTGCTAGTGTCTGTGTGTTCTTACTCATAGTGACCCCATGTCTACAGTGAAACTAGTCCCTAGGTATTTTAGGCTGTGACCTTTTAAAAGTAGCGTGCTGATCTTTCTATGTTTGAGCCACAAATCTTTTGGTTCATAGCGCAGCCCCTAACCATTGCACCATCCAGGAACTTCTAAACTGTGGTAATGGCAGTTAAATAATCTCCTGTCAACTTGCAAAGGGGTGAAGACTGTCAGTCAGGCCATAGCCAATGAGGCCTCTGTGTAGGCATGGTTTTCTCCTGAAGGTCCTGGGAACTCCTGTCTTCTATCCTGGAGGTGGGAGAGACACTCTGCTTTGTCTTCCTGCTGACAGACACATGTAGTTGCACTAGAACCCTGGAGCTGGAGAAGCCACCTGGAGACCCATGCCAACATGAAGATGCTTCCACCACCACTGGATCTGCAGGTTTTCCATCCACTGGCCTGTGATCTTCCTGCGCTCAGTGTCATTGCAGGTGTTGCTTGAGTCTGAAGAGGAACTTGTAGACTGGTATTGGGTATATGGGTTAATGTTGGATATATGGACTTGATCTGGACTTGATGGGTTCTTTGCTTAATATACAATTGCTATTTGATATAAAGCCCTTTCTTATACACATATCTTATAAGCATATGAGTTTCTCCCTGGATTTATTTCTCTAGTCAACCGGGGCTAGCACAGTAGTCATCTTCAAAACTAGTCAACCTCAATTTACATTAGCAAATTATTCCTGGCAATGTCCTGCTTGATATTCCCACAACAGGGGAAACTTCTGAAATTCTTTTCTATAGGATTATCTATCTTTCACCTATGTGACTTAAAAGTATTGTTGGGTAAAGGGTCATTCATATTCTAGTCTTGTTTATAGCAGTCTCCAATACTATCTATAAATAGAGTCTTCTACATACATTAGCATAATGAAAACTTTTTTCAGAGCCCAGATAAAAGGACCATTTCTCCCCTTTTGTGATGCTGATAAGCTTCCCACTCAGCTGTTGCAGCTCTATTATGAGTAAGTCTTAAATTGAGTCTGAATTGAATATAACCTGTGAAACAGTGTGGCAGGGCCATCAGATTACAATGCTGAACGGGGGAGCTGCGTAGAGGTCTCCTGACCAGGAGTCAGGAGGTCTGGATTCTACTCCTAGAGGCTGTGTGGGTTTAACATTGTGATTTGTCTTTCAGGGCTCAGTTTACTTTTCTATATAATTATCTTGGTGGAAAAAATATCTATATTTATCTATGTGCTTTGGGTATAATTATATGCATGGTTGTTTGTATCTATCATACCAGGTACTATTACCATTATTTTAAATTATGGAAAGGTTGTACTTTTCCAGGTTTCAAAAAACAAAACAAATAAGTAAATAAGTGTCTCCATTTCTCTTCCAGAACTAAAAACTAGCTATTATTCATTTCTTGTGAATTTTCCCAAGGTTTTCTTTTTCTCTTTTCATAAGGGTAGGGTAATGGGTTAAATTGTGACACACACCCCCTCCCCAACCCCCCAATATGTATATGTGAATTTGACTGGGCCATTATTCTCGATATTGGTTGTTAGGCATTTTCGGATCTCACATAATTGTCCTCAGCCTTGAACATCCTAATCTCTGCCTATGGCACATTGGGCAGGATAAGGCTGTGCTAGAAAATAAAGAATAGTGTTAACCTGTCTTTTATTAACTATGAAAAGACATTCACTTCCTGTGTGAATCCTAACACATTATGAATAACTTGCACAGGAGGAAAATTCCAGAATACTTAACTGTCCTCATTTAGAGTCTGTATATATATATCAGGAGGCAGTTTCTTTGCCAGACAAGGAGATGTTGCATGGTTTAAAATCAGGAAAGGTGTGTGTATTTTCTCTATACATATCTGATATGCATACTGACATATCATCTGAGGAGTTGGATTATATGAAGGGGAATGTGGTATGAGGATTGGAGAGTCATCCACAACCTTTTACAGCAGAAGACACCATCTGTCTTCATGTATGCAAAGAATACTAGAAACACTGATGAAGATCAAAGACTGCAGATAGGGTCCATATGACTATAAATAAAATAATCACAAGGCCTTCATTTTGCTTGGATTTATGAGTGATGCTCTCAAAATCAGTCATCTAGAGAGACTACTGAAATTTTAGACCCTGCTTTTTCAAGGTCACACCAGGACTCCATTTGGAAGCCCCAGGAAGTGAATTGGGATCTAACTCATACTCACTGCTATGTTCCATGGATTTAAGGCTGAAATCTCATGGTGTGAGAAGAAGCAGCTAACAAGGATTTAAAACTAGCTGTCATTAGACTTTGGTTAGGATCTTTTACCAAAGAGTATCCAAAGAATTGTGTCCCAGGATTAGTATACACTTACTATTTTATGCCCTTTTTGCTTTATTAAGGTGCATTTACCTGGTAGGCTTTGTTCTGATACTGTCGATGAATATTATTGAAAATTTTGCCTTCTCACCACCCCCAGTGTTTATGTAAATCATATCCAGTTACATGAGTTTAATCTATACAAATGAATAATTCACATATTGTGGTTCATAGTCAGTATATACTTGTAAAATATCTTTTTCCCCTCAATTTTGTTTTACATTCTACCCCATTGGCTAAAGTAATGACATTGTTAGGATGCTAGGATTGTTGACTTCAGTTCTTGCCTCTCAACACTGAAAGAATTCATGTGACAGAGCACTTTTGTAAATCCAAGTAACTTTCATGAGGGAAGGGATGTTTGGAGTAATACAGTCTCAGATGGTACTCTCTGTCTCTGGAAAGATTGCAAGGCTGCCTTGTCAGGGAGCTCAAAGACCCCCAGGGAAAATAGTTGGTGAGTGGAGTTCAAAAAGTCATAATTGAATTTGCAGAACTACAAAAACAAAAAAGAGCTTAGGATAGAGAGTGTGAGCTTTAAAGAGGGTATGCAAGCACATGCATGTCATGCATGCAGAAGAAAGCCCCCTGACTAACCTGAAAAGAGAGTACCTGAAAGAGATGTGCAGTCTGCCTTCAGTCTGCTATATATTCCTCCAACCCCATTGGCTGGTGGGTGGTGGGGCATGGTTGAGGGTATTGGCTGGTTTTAAAGGTTGAGTTCAGTCGCATATGAGAGATAAAATTGATGGTGCCTCCTGTATATGTGCTCAAGTTGATCTCCCTGGGTTTCGGCGACCTAAGACTTTGGTCTGGTCACATCCAGCTTTGGATCATGCACATAGGTGTCTAAAGTATGCCTGGACTTTTTCTTTCTGTTGTGCATGGAGTCGCTATGGGTCGGACAAACTGTATGACGTCTAACAAGAGCAACAACAATGGATATACAAAAGGCCAGTATGAAGAACACTAAAAGGATACAACCACAAAAAAACCAGACTGGATCTACATAATGGAAGAATGCTTTTGAATAGGATGGCTTAAAATTGTGGAAATAGCAATACTACCCAAGGCAATCTATAGGTATAATGAAACATTGTTCCAGATTCCATCAAAAATTTTTTAATGAAATTGAATAACTAATCATCAACTTTATATGAATCAAGGATACCCTCAATAAACAAACTACTATTAAAGAAAAACAAAGCAGGAAGTCTTCTACTGTCTGATCTTAAAACCTACTATGCAATCACAGGAATCAAAACAATGCAATAAGTTGCACAATCATGGATAGGTAGACCAATGCAACAGAATTAAGAACCCAGACATGAACTCCTCCACTTGGTGGACAACTCATCTTTGACAAGGTTTCAAAATTAAAAAAAACAAATGGTGAAGAGATTTTGAAAAACCATGCTGGCAAAAATAAATATCCATTTACAGAAAATTAAAGTATTAAGATTACTCAACATATATAAAGTGGATTCTAAATGGATCAAAATTCTAAATGCAAACCAGGTCTTATAAAAATATCGCAGGGAAAATGGGAAAATATAGAAGCCTTAATGGATGGCATAAATACACTAGTAAATAAATTTTAAAATACACAGACAGTGAAGAAAAATTAGATGACTGTAATCTCTTGAACATTAAGCATTTTTTTGCACCAAAAGATTTAATCAAAAGAAGGAAAGAGAATACATAGAGTGGGGTGTTGAAGTGAAATTATTTGGAATGCCTCTTCCATCCACATTTTTTTAACTTCCACCAAATGATTGGGTGTAACCATACAGAGTCTGTATAAGCACTAATAGAAAGGATTGTTCAATTCTGCCATTTTGTTGGGTATAAGCATGCCATCACAGAAGAAGAGAAATAGATTATTAAGATCATAAAGAAAAGAAAAACCACCAGTGGAGCTTGTGTAAAATCCCTGTCTGAAATAGTGGAAGCAGCAGTAGCAGTAGAGGTCAAAGTTCTGGGACTATGAGTCATAACAGAGGAACTTCACTGAAGACCTGAGTGTGCAGGAGAGCAGCATGGAGACCAGGAGGCAGTGTCAGGCTTCCCAGTCCAATGAAGAAGGCAGAAGCCAGGGACTCTTGTGGCTGAGAGACTGAGCAACAGAAAGATGTGACTGCTGGCTGAGAAGAGATGTTGAAGTGGAAAAAAGATTGTATCCTCAAATTTTTATAAACCTGATGTATAGTGAATGTTAACTCCCCAAATGAACCCTTATAATAGTAAATTTTTGCGAATTCTGTGTATCAACTGCAAGAGATTATGGAACCCAGCAGAGAAGTAGCATTCTATGGTAGGGCTAGTTGTTGTTAGACTTGGGTAAAGGAAATTGGACAGTGGAGTCTTGGCTGGTTTGGAGTTGAATTCTCCTTTCTACTGAAACCATTTGAGGTCAGATGTGGCACCACACCATTGACGAAAGTGAAAAAAAAAGAGCATTTTTGGCAATGATATATCTGAAAAGGAATTAATCCATAAATTACATAGAACACTTCAACTCACCATCAACAAGAAATCCAATTAAAATTTTTGGCAGAGTCTATGATTGAGCAGTCCATCAAGAAAACATACAGGCAGCCAAGTAAATGAAGAAATGCTTACAATTATTAGCCATTCTCATTGCTGTTGAGTTAATTCTAACTCATCATGATATTTGAGAGATGCAAATTCAAAACAGCAAGAGATATCATCTCCCCCCAGGATTATGGGTAATGTTTAAAGAAAGAAAAAATAAAACTGGTGAGAGTTCAGAAAGACTGCAATTGTTATACACTACTGATGCAATGTCTATGAAAAATCATCTGGCACTCCATTTAAAATCTGGAGAAGAATTTGAATGACATAGCAATCCTATTATGAAGTACATATCCCAGAGAAATCAGAGCTGAGACATTAATAGATATATGTACACCCATGTTGATTAATGTACTATAAGCAATACCAAAAGATGTAAACAATCTAAGCCTTCACAAATGGATGGCTAGATCAACTATAGTATATACATATTGTTAAACTATGTAATATTAAAAACTAATAATCATCAAGCTGAAACATCTCTTACAAATGGCTGAACCTAGGAGACATACTTAGTAAAATTAATCAATCACAAAAGAAAAAGATTTTATGAGATTACTACTGGAAAAGGTCAAGGAAAATTTTCTACTCAGAAAATATTTAGGGCATTCTTTGTTGATTATCAGGTGTGAGAAGGGAAGGGAAATCACTAACTGGATGATAGAGACGTGTTCAGTGGGGTGAAAGGAAAGGTCATTTGCAATCAAGGAAGGCTTGTACAACATAATCAAGGCAAAGGAAGATACACAAAGGTACACAAGAGGTAAAGAGAACAAAGGTAAACACTAATACACATCCAAATCTGCAACAACAGTAATAACAGTAATCTACAAGTAGATATGTAGATACTCAAACTGAATAAATGTGAGATGTCAAATGAAATTTTACCCTTGGATATATGTAGGTTTGACAGAGAATGCTTCTACATGTGTAGTTATATGTGCCATAAATATCTCCATGACTCTAGGACAGTATACAAGGGGCAGAATTATGAAAACTTCTTAGTCATAATCAAACACCCTGAAGGAAGGATTCACTAGTCTGGGGCTCATGACCATACTCTCTAGGGACATCATGATCAACTGTCATATCATCATCCATGAAAGCAGTAGATGATTCTTTGATGAGCAGCTACTGAAGTCGAGAAAGTTCTTGCCAACCAGAGCTGAATGAATAAAATAAGAAACATAAGGAAAAAGGTTAAGGGCTATGTGAACCCCGAACCTCGGCCTACTCAACCGTGGGATCAGAAGACCTAGATGATGCCTGGCTAGCCACTGCTGACTGCTCTGGATAGGATGGGAGCAAAATGTTGAATAAAGGACCAGGCTTAGTGGTATATATATATACCACTTAGTGGTATATATATATATGTATATATATATATATATATTCTCACAGGTCACAGCAAAATAATGACCATAATTTTCAACTTCTTTTTCTAAATCTTCTGTAACCAAGCATAGCTGAGCTGATCTCAATATCTCATTTCTTCACTCAAGCTGCAGAGTCAAACTGGTACCGAACTTGAAGTTGCACTGAAGACTGAGGATGCTTACACACCTCACCTGGGACTAACCACGCAATCACTCTGCAGGGCCCACTATTAAACCAAGAGGCAGGGGCCCTTGTCCAAAGAACAAACATACCATGGGTTCAAAAGTAGCTTTTTACCCATTTTTCAGTTTTCTCTTTCTTTATTTTGACTTCTTGTGGTGTCTTTTGTGTAATATCATTCAAAGCCAATATTAACTTCCTAAAGTATTAGGTATGTTACCATTTATTTTTTTGTCATTTACTGCCAGTTTTAAATACAATTATCATAGCATTTAACTGATATGGTCTCAGCAGATGGCATTCATCTTATTTTCTTGTGCATGTAGCTCGATTTTCCTTCTTACCAGAAGAGAGCAAAGTCTATATTCAATCATTTTATTTAATTCTCGAGACAGACAGGTCCCTCCAGCATCCTTTATCTTTGGCTCACAGGTCAGAAAGTTTAAAATGTAAAGGGATAACAGGTAAGTAGCCCAGATTTGAAAAAAAAAAATGATGAGTTCCTTGGCTAGTTGTGATTCTTAGATCACCAATGTCTTCTTTTCTGTGTTGAAGATAATTCCAGTTTGAACTGAAAGCAAAGCCTCTTGGGGCTCTCAGTTCCCTTGTTGCTTCGATATGAGATGTCTCACACTTTACCTTTAAATTGCTCTGTGAGCTCCCCAACACTACCACGTCTACTGGAATTCCAGCTAGTGGGTTCTATGATGGATAAATGCAAATTGGGTGCAAAAACCTGGACAGCTAAGCATTTTTATGTACGTCCTCAACTTGCACTCATGTTCTGTTGTCCAAATGGACTCTTCTTACACGTTCAAAATTGCCATTATTGAGAATTTCACCACGATAGTGGCACATTCAACCAAACACAGAGCCTTCTGAGTTTTAAGCCCTGGGCAGTTAATCACACAGGTAGTATGGTCTGGGCCAGGCCATGGAATTTCCACTTTCAATGTTACCCAACAATGACAGTATCTCCCCATGAATGTAAGCGAGAACTTGAGTAAGAGGCCATATGGACTGTTGCTCAGGTATACAGGTGCAGAGCCATCCAGGAACAACTATATCAGCTCTTACACTAAGGTCAGTAGTGAGCCTATATTTTAATTATCTGCTGAGAAGAGAGGACTATAAGGTATTGGTGGCATTTGGGAGTCCTGTAATACGGGTTCAGCTTTGCACTGCAAAGTATGCCATACCCTCTCGGAGCAAGCTTCACCTGAATAATGGGGAAAACAGAGTCTCACTTATAGGGCACCAAGAATATGGTATAGATCCAGGCACCATTGTGTGATACAGAATGGCACCATGGATCACAGTGGGCTAGATCACAGCTAACAACAGTGATCTTACTACAGTGCTTTTGTGAGAATTAAAGGATGCACGAAAAGCGAACGCAGTAGGTACACAGTCACAGTAGCTTTCTCTTCCCTGTTTGGAGATTTATTGATTCTCTGCTACAAGAACACGAAATCAATAGGAAGTCTTGCTTGTAAGAGAACCTAGAGGATGGTCTTTTTCTCTGGAGCGCAGGGGCTCTGGTCCACAAGCAGCAGCAGGCTGACTGCTGGGGATAGTTGCTTCTTTTGATATTCACTAGGTTTTATAGTCTACAGCACCGTGAAATATTGAAATTGATTTTGTTGGTGGTCATCATCAATTATTAAACTACAGAATCATCTCTTTTGGGGGAAAATGAACATTTTTGTGTGCAAAGCCCCTTTGTTTTGATTTACTTTACTTGTTATAAGCAACAACTTAAATTTTCCACAACATTGCCTAGGGTATACATACACACAGATATACCTTGTTGTTGCAAACGAAATTCACTTAATGTACTCCATTTTATTCCCGGCGTTTCCTGGCAGATCAAAGGAACCAGGAAATGTTGTTCAGTTTGGTTCTTAAATTCTCTATCCCCTATCACCAACTCTATCCCCTATCACCAACCAGTAAACTTCTATCGTTTTGAGCTGTACTTTTTTCTTGTTGTTGTTTTTTAATTCTATAAAATGAGTTGCAGCTGTGTGATTCTCCTTGTCTTCAGGAGCATATTTTTGACTGGGGAAATGATGCTGTGGTCCATTGTACACTTACATCATGCCGCAGTAACTACAACTCTCCTAATGGCAAAGAGAAAAAAAAGGAGGGAAGAACAAAAGCCCGCAGGCAGGGAGGGTACTTGACCATTTGTGAAGCACTGGGCAGTGTGGCATTACCTCCCAGCCTCAGGACAGGAGCCGGGATCATTAAAGGAGCTTCCCACATTTCAGAAAACTTGACCGTGGCCTGGGGATTGCTCACATCAATAGACGGTTTCTCCTGATCTGTCCTTCTTCTCCCCGAGGTACTCTCCCTCTAAAATAAAATGCCCAGTTTGCTGTGAACCATGTTTTACTTCAGTATAGCCCCCCCTTTTTTTTTCCACTTCTAGAACCGGGAGAATAGAACTGTTTGTTTTAGAAGAGTGGAGTAGCTCTTTTTTTTTTCATTTTTTTTCATAAATCATTTTATTGGAGGCTCATAGAACTCCTATCACAATCAATACATACATCAATTGTATGCAGGCCACATTTGCACATTCGTTGCCATCAGTTATTTCTTTTATTTTTAAACGAATCATTTTATTGGGGGCTCATACAACTCCCCTCACAATCCATACAACCATCAATTGTGTGCAGGCCACATTTACACACTTATTGCCATCATCACTCTCAGAACATCCTTTCTCCCTCCAGGCCCCCAGTATCAGCTCCCTATATTACCATTCCTCCCCCCCTTCCCCTTGAGCCCTTAGTAATTTACAAATTGTTATTATTTTCATGCTGTACACTGTCCAATGTGTCCCAACACTCGCTTCCCTGTTCCCCCTCCCTCTAACTCCAAATTCCCCCAAGGCCTAACTCTTTCCTGAGATAGAGAAGAAATATGAGAAATTTCCATAGTTTTTCCAGTCTTTCCAGTATAAGAGAAAGAAAATAAAAAAAGGAAATAAGTAAAAAGCCTTAGGTCACAAGAACAGTAATTAAAATGTATCCTCCTGTGTAATAAAAATGCCTTATATAACTCAGGATTCACACATATCCCATCCTTTCCTTGAGGTCTGCTGTGGTAGGCGGTAGAATGCCACTCCCCCCCTGCCTTGTTCCCATGCTTATATTTTACTTCTTCTATCTGTTCCTTTTTCATTCATTAACCTGTGACTACCAGGGGAGAAGCAAGGTGAAGAGAAGTGCGTGGTAGAAGACAGCTTACTTGGCTGATTTTGTTTTGAATTGGTTTGATTGAACTTTCTGAATTCTGCATTTACCCCAAGCGTAAGCTCTTTGATGGGATGTTCTCATAGGTCTATAATATGCTGGGGGAAAATGATCACAGGCTCAACAGACATGCCTTTAGTAAACCTTAAATAGAACAAAGCCAAAAACAAACACAGTCACCCCAGATGAGGAAAGTATAGAGACACAGGCAATCCAAAGACTCTCAGCCATGGTGTTCCTTATAAATGGCAGAGAATGAGAGAAGTCATCACAAGATCATGACTGGTTCCTGTTTAATTAGTCACAGCTGCAGCCAGGACTACAGAAATGGGGACAGAACCTAGATTAGGAATTTGTTCCTGAAGCTTAGTCCACTTGGTTAAATGTGTAGTCAGACTATGACACATGATAATGTGACAGCGAATCACAGCCAGGAGGTGGCAACAAGATAACATATGGAGGACTGAGGCCTGGTGGCACAAGTGGTTGAGTGCAGGACCACAGCTCGCGGGCTTGGCGGTTCAAATCCAGCTGCTCTCAGGAGCAGTGCTGGGTAGCGTCCATGACCACCAGACGGCAGTGATGCCCCCCCCCCCACCCAAAAAGACAATATGTGGGTCCTCAACTCTTAACTTAAATTATAATCATCTAATTGGCTTCTTTGGGTAGATGTCCAAGCAAGTTTCCTTAATCTTTGTGTGAGCATCTCTTTGTGTACTCATGAATCTTTTTCAACTGCATTTTTCCTGATAGCAAGCTTCCTCCCCTGCTCATGCCCAGGACTTAATTAAACATCACTATATTGTTGAACTTAAATGGGATTTTCATGTGAAAACTACAGTGGAAGTGGGGACTCCTGTTGTAGACTGCAGCAATCTCTCTGAAACCAAATGCTTTAGAGTATAAACGTCAGTGACATTGAAAACCTTTCCCCTCCAACAAAGACACAGTTCTTAAGAGAGGATAAGATATCTCTGGTAATGAATTCAAGGAAATATCGGGCTGATAAAAGGGGAAAAGATACAAAAAGGAAAGAGCAGGGTTACCCGAGCAAAGTCTATACTGAGATGAAGAGATTATATATGAGAGGAAATTCACTAAAGCAGGAAGCCTGTAGATTAGAGCTGTAAAACTCAAGACACCAAACTCTCTGCCATCAAGTCAATATCAACTCACAGCATCCCTTTAGGACAAGGTACAACTACCCCTGTGAGTAACTCTCTTTGGGAGTAGAAATCCCCGTTCTTCTCCCACAAGCAGCTGGTGGTGTTGAACTGGAAACCTTGTGTTTAACAGCCCAATGCACCGTGATTAGATTTCTAGCTTCTGTGATAGTATACGTTAATGCTTGCTCAAAATAGGTCAAAACATAAAATTGATGGTTCAAACCCACCGAGGGACTCTGAGGGCGAAAGACCTTGCAGTCTACTCTCATAAAGATCGTAGCCAAGAGAACCCAAGGGGACAATTCTACTCTGTCACGAGGGTATGAGTTGGAAGGACCTGGGAGACAGCCAACCACAACAGGAAATTGGCAGACGTCAATGGTACAGCCAGCTACCACAAGGGAGAGAGGAAAAGGGAAATCCTGCAGAAAAGAGAGGGAGAAAATACTTATGATATTGAAGAGATATGTGGGATCCCTGGCTCAGAGAGTCTAAAAGGGAGCAGCGGCAGGTCAGAGTCTTGATAAATAAAGTCATCTAACTGATCAATGACTTGCTAATGTGGGCTTCACTTTTGACAGACAGATAAAGCAGGAAGGATCTAAGTAGCTAAAGCTCTGCTTATTTGGGCTGTAGAGTTTTTTTCTTGGTTTACTCGTTCTAATAATTGGATATGTAAAAATGTGAGTTTAGTTCTGGCAGGTAATTGGGGCTGAAGGGCTTCAACTTGTTAAGATGTAAATATTCTGGGGCCAAGGTACAGAAATCATCTTTGACTTATTCATAGAACAACTGATCACTTATGAGTCCCTGCTTTCTACTTCGTGTCTGGTGCATCCAAAACAATGAATGCTTATAATGGGTCCTTTTGGGTGGAAACCCAAATTCCTTTTGATCTGCTCCTTGTAAATGAGATATATTTAGTTCCTGGACTCTGTGATTCAATACTATTTCACTGTTGAACCTTAGGTTCCATCTATTTAAAAATCCTCTTACATTAGATGAGGCAAGATTAAAGCAGGTTGTAACAGAATGGTTATAGGCCATCACTTTGCCATTTCATCCAAGTTTGGCAACTAAATAAAAAGCTGGGCGATGAACAATTTACTTAAATTCTCAGACCCCCCAGTTCTTGTGCCTGCAAAGAGGAGCTCTTACTAGTTCTAGGTTTACTATGTGGATAAAACTAATTAGAATATCTGCCACCTGTGCATTAAGCCAATGTCAGATTTTACATCTCACCTATCATTTCTAAGTCAAGGTCTAGTCCTACATCATGGAGTCCCGAGTGGCAGAAATTGTTCAGAATGCAAATCAAAAGATTGGCAGCCAAATCTGCCCATAGACAGCTTAGAAGAAATTCCTGTTGATGCATTTTGAAAACAAGTCCTTAGAAAGCATGGGGTTGGCCCAAAAATAGCACGTGTGTTGTTATTTTTCTGATTGGGAAGAAGTGGATGGCTCTGCACTGGGCTCATTATGACATGTTCTGTAGCTATAGGAAACAAGCTTCAAAATAGTCCAGTCATTTCTTATAAATCCCTTTACTTAGACACGGTCCTATATAGTTCCTTGTGCCACTTCCATGACACCAAGGAAAAGTTGGTCTAAGGCTGCCTTGTATTTTCCACTTGACAGATGAGGGTGTTTGGGGTGCAGTCAGTCCAGAGGTGGTAAGAATAGTCCTGGACCAGAAAGCATTGTCTGTATCTCCCTGGTCCTTGTGGGCCTTCTCTGGACTGTCTTTATTCAGTCATAAGATTGTTTTTCAGATACCCTCTCAGCTCGGGATTAAAGTGAAATGTATGACGTGCCATGTGGCAAGAGGAGTCTGTTTGGAGGCTTTGGAAGAGAGAGCAGTTGCTCGTAAGGGTTTTCATCTTCACAGGTGGCCTTCTGGAGTGGGCAGAAAAGGCGCTGGTGAGTCACAGACCTGCTTCATCCCAGTAGGGTGCTGGTCTCTCTTTCCCATCTGACAGCACCATACCTTTAAATTTCACCCCATGGACATGCCATTAACAGAGCAGAACATGTTGACATCCAGCTGTTGCTTTCATTACCAATTTGTTTTAATTGGTCTCACACCGACTTCCCCTCACTTTTTTGTAATGTGTTGGTTTAACTCTGCAGCCAGCCTGGCTTGAGCTGTAAACCTTTATGAGGGGAACTTGCTGAGATGTGGAAAGTTTCTGGCAACTGGCAATCTCCACCCTCCCTCCCCCTCTGGCAAATCTGGAACATTCTAGCCCCAACTTTAACCATTCTTGATTTTGTTTGCTATTCTGACATCTTTTTGTAACCTGCAATTCCTTACAAAAATCAACTTAAATTGAAAAATGAACGGTCTATATATCTGGCCAAACCTCTAACAGCCTTTGTTCTCTTGTTGCAATACAATGCAAATGATATATTGTTAAATGGAGAATTAGGGAGAAGCTTGGAATGAAAGGTGTTTGGTCATTACTGCTGTTGGGAGGGTGGGTGAAGAAGCCACTTATGATTTAAATGAGTAGAATAGTTTGGTTTAGCCAGGGTCACTAATTAATAGCTGAGCAGCAGGCCCAGTATGGAGAGTGTATGTGGAAGACAGAAGTCCAGATGGTGGGCTGTGATCCAGAAGTTTGGGCATCAGTCAGGACTGCAATGTGATTACAAGGTGACTGAGAAGGAGGGCTCAGCTGGCAAGAGGCATTCGCAGAAGGCCGTGCTTTGTGGAACTTCTTCGGGACTAGCTCTCTTAGTTGGACAAGAATGTAATGTGATACAACCCTTTGATTTGTTAAAAGAACCTTAAGATGTCATTTATTCCAATCCTGCAACTTGGTTATGTATCTCTTATAACCTGGGCATTTGTCTAGGAGGAGAAAAAGGCATAAAGAAAAAAAACTAACACACACACACACAGAACAAAACCTGTCTGAGGGACATGAAGGATTCTTCCTTTAGGAGTCAATCATTCATCATTATGTTTAACCAATGTTTATTAAGTGACTTCCATCTTCTAAGTATTATTATAACTATGTGAAGATTATATAGAAATTAAGCTATTACTTTTAAGGAAGTTATGATAAGTGAAAGATATAAGCTATTATGAATAACTTATGTATCATATGGAGTCCAGTAAGTGTCACAAAAGTAAAACAAAAAATCACGAGGACAAATGCGTCCTGTAGAATTTGTTTGAAACACCAACATCAATCATTGCAATAAGAGAAGAGCTAGATCTTATTCCTTTTAGGTGGAAATTATCTCAGTTGTCTCCAGCTCCCAAATTCACAAAATAAATGAATGCCCCCTCCTAAATGGTGACAAAAGAGCCCCCCCATCCTGTTTTAATTCTTGACTTGAAAATTATGTGATTAGTTTGTGTTAATCAAGATAAACCACAGAAAAAAATTCAATGACACACACACACACACACACACACACATATATATATATATATATGTAAGAGAGAGCTTTCTATCAAGAAGTAATTATGGATCAATAAGACATCTCAGCATTGCCCAACGAAAGCCCGTAAATCCTATATTAGTTCATAAGTCTTTCTTCAGACTCAGAAAGACACATGTAATAATGAGAATACAGGAACTTCACCAATCAATATATGCAAAGTCTTGTGGATCCACTGGTGGTGGACATCTCTCCAGGACTAACACAGGTCTCAGCAGGTTGGTAAACAGGAAGATGAAGGCAGAGAGAGAGGGGGCAAGTTTCCTAGGGCTCTCCTAATGAGATTACTGTGCCCACAAATAGTCACAATCAGGCCACAGCCTGGTTCACCACCTAGAATCCACTCCTACATATGTATCTATCAAGTTGGCATCAAACTATGTTTCTTTAGTAAAACTCTAAAGGGAAAGTATACCTGAAAGGCATATTTATTTAAGGAAAAACTAAGATATTTGTCTAACATTGTATATCTCTACTACATCAAAATCTGGATCAAGGCACTAAAACCAGGTAATAGACACTCAGGAGCATAAAGGCACAGAGTGCTGGAAAGATACTGCCTTAGTTACCTCTCCCTGATGGAACAGAAGTAACGTAAGTGAATAGTTTTCAAATCTGATTCACTGACATTGATTTGATTCTGACTCATCTTGATCCCCTAAGCACCACATAAGACAAAGTAGAATTGCCTCCAGGGATTCCAAAGCTGTGAATCTTTATGGAACAGAAAAACTTACTATTCTCCCTCAGAACACTTGTGGGATTTGAACTGCTGGTCTTAACATCCCAGTGGTTAGCCCACTACACCAAATGGCTGGCTTTTTTTTTGCCATCACTGCCCTTTGGTGATGGGAGTAGGAGGCCCAGCCTTTGCTCCTGTGGAGCTTCTGCTGGAATTGAACCTCCATCCCAGTGGGCCGCTGTCCCGCACACAACCACTATGCCACCGGAGCTCAGCCCGTGGCTGGCTTTAGGGAACTAAAATTATTATTTTTTTCAATGCCTGAGGTGAGATGTTCAAACCAAGGTCACGATTATGTCCATTTCCTATCCCTGGACCCTTTCTTAGACTTAAGATGATTTTCACATACTGCTTATCTTCCCCACCTTTTGTGTCTATCTATTCTGTTCTTTGCATAAATCAGAAATGATAGTGTTTTGAACATACCCTTCTCTTGTATTAGCACAATAAAGAAAATCTTATTTCTAAATAGGTCAACAGCTGCAGGTATAGTGGTTAGGATTCAAACACATACAAGGGGTTATCCATACACAAAAAATCTTGAATATTTTTTAAAGATATATAGTTAAAATTATTTTTGCAAAACAACCTTTTCACCATCCAAGCACTCTCCACTACACTTAATATATTTGTCAAATCTGATTCTATTATTGAAAACATTTTTCAAATCCATCTGTTTGGATGACTGACAGTACGTCCCTCATTCCCAATCCAACACCACCTCTTCTAAATGGTCAAGTTCACTCTCCTTTCCTGTCTCCCTTCATTCATGGAAACAAAAGAAGTCACATGGAGTGATGACAGGTGAGTAAGGTGTGTGGGGCAAAAAATGGCACACTGAGATGACTACATGAGTAGATGCATCATTGTGGTGGCAAAACCAATCTCCATCTGCTCAAAATCAGGTCTTTTTTGGTAATGCACTGTTATGTTATCTTTTCTCTAAAGAAAAAGCTTGACTAACAGTCCAATCTCATGGAATGAACTCCAAATGCACTGTGAATTGACATTTTTGTCTGTTCAAGAAGTTGACAGATGTCCAGAACAAGGTTTGCTATCAATTTATATTTCACTTTTTTTGAAATGAGGAAACCATTCTTATATTTGACTTTTACCCATAAAGCTGTCCTTTTAACTGTTTAGCATCACAAGAGTTTCTGCACCATTTTTCCTTAGCAGGAGGCAAAATTTCCCATCTGCATGCTGTTCTCTGAAATCGGTCATCACAAAAAAATGAGGTTCAAACTAAACTGCTTTTCTGAAAAAAATCACTGTGATCTGAGAGAACCTTCCCAGGTGATGCCACTGGATACATGGACTCACACTGAGTGGTTTGGTGCTTGTTTAATGGGAAAAATGCATACTAATTTTTTCTGTTTCTTTTTTTGGGGAGGGGTGCCGCCTCATATTTTGAAGAGACACAGTTAAAAAATAACCCAACAGATCCAGAGACAAAGCTATATGAAGGGACATAGAGGTATAGTAAGGAACATAGAAAAAAGAGACAGATCAGGTTGACTTGAGAAACTCCTAAGTTTATGATGCATGGGGAAATTATAAGGAAACAGGGGGGTTTGCTTTCTCTAAAATATTTCACAAATCCAGCGAAAATGAAGCAAGCTATATAACCCAAGGTATATGACAAAAACAGATTTTGCAGTGAAACAATACCACAACTTATAAGACCAAAAAGGAGGCTTTGCCATGATCACAGAAATGAATGTCTGCATTTCTCCAGTTTACCAGACCACACGCCCCTGAAGTACCATCCTCCCATTTCTTATCTAAAATGGGCTACTTAGTCTGGTTGTAGATTTTAATGACCTTGTATATTGCCCTCCTGAGTTATGAAACTAACTCAACTGATTAGGCTAAAAACTAGCTTTTTTTTTTTTTTTTTTGGGGGGGGGGCGGCATCACTGCCCTCTGGTGGTCATGGGAGCTACCCAGCCTTGCTCCCGGAGAGCTGCCAAGTCAATGAGCTGCAGTCCCGTACTCAACAATTAAGCCACTGGGGCTCAGCCCAAAGCTAGTTTTCATCGTGATGGGCGTATTATTAAATTTTCGATTTCTAATAAAGTAAATCTTACATTAATAGTATATTTTGAGGGCTGAGCCCTGGTGGCATAGTGGTTGTGCGCGGGACTGTGGACGACTGGGATGGAGGTTCAATTCCAGCTCCCAGGAGCAAAGGCTGGGCCTCCTACTCCCACCACCAGAAGGCAGTGATGCATTAAAAAAAGTATATTTTGATTAGCAGCAGTCACCATCCCCCGCCCCCCAAATAGGGGCACTTATTACACTATATTACAAGTTTGTGTATCAGCATAGCTTATATAAGAGTTCTGAGCTTTATCCATACTGTGAATGGTGATCTTTTGTAGGAAATCTATATGTGGACACTGATAATACTAGAGTCAAAACCTCATAGAAATCACCCTACAGTACTGAGGAAAGTAATACAAAATGTTATTTAGTCTTTTGATGCCTTGTTTATTTCTTTTCTTAACTATGGTGCTTCTTCAATAATTCAGAAGCTTCCTTTTCTCAATGACTGGGTTTGCCTTGCACTTTAAAAATATTTAAATAGGAGAATACTTGTGGTCAGAGAGGTTGAGATGGTTGAGAAAAAAAACTTTAAAACTATAGGTGGTTGGCAAATGAGAGGCTTCTTCCCAGGGGACAGGCTGAATTTGACCGCTCATGAAAAATTAAAGTTTTTGCCTGAAGTCAAGTTTAGAATCATGTAAAAGGAATGAAAAAGCTAATATTTGAAGAATAAATAAGCTTGCTGGCTCCACTGCCTGTTTCTTTCTAAAAGACAGTATAAAAATACATTCTTCTTCCATCCTTGTTGCTTGCCTTCCTCCTCCCCTTTTGCAGATACAAAATACACTATTGCGTGTATTGTAAAATGGAATTAAATATGACAACACCGGCATTTCTAACACAAACCACGGGAGTCTTATTCTGCTTCAGTTACAGAGTAAATATGTTGCTAAAGTGTTCTTTCTTTTGTAATTTGTTTTCCTCCATGCCCTATCAACAACCTCACAGCAAATATGATTTTTTTTGTCACTGATAGCTTGAGGTGGCAGACTGAAGGTTGAGGACTGGGGAGGTTGGAGAGTTTGTGACCTGCATGCACATATTTGGCTTCTCAAAATCTGAAGTCCTTTATTGCATTGTAAAGGCCTCCACTAAAGCAGGCAGTAATGTTCATTTGCAGACCTCCACATTTTAAATGCTCCGATTTAACTGAACAACTTATGAGTGTCGTAAAATTCTACATTTGCCACGGTCCAGTGAGCTGAGACGAGGTGTTTATTCATATGTTTGTCCAAGTAACAAGCTGTCTTTGGAAGCTGGTGAGTTGAATGTCAGACCTTCCAAAACCGTGATTGAATACTAGGAGTATCCCCTCAGTACATTGACTTTTTTTTTCTGGCAGGAAGAAGTTTTATAAATGTGACCTCAGCACTATATAAAAGTCATCCTAATTAAAGTGAGTTTGCTAGCAATGATAAAATCACGGGACATGGCTTTGGCCAGGCATGTTATTCCCTTAGGAGCTAAGGCACATTCAGAGTGTGCTGCCAAACATTTTTGAGGTTGTATTGCTCTGAGGTTCATTATCAATGGTTTCCCATCGTTTCTCTTTGAGTCAATGATTTCCTTTGTTGAATTTAGACTCCCATTGTATTCTCTTGACACTCACAACAAAAGAACCCTGATTTAGAATCGCTGTTTGCTAGAAAAAAATCCAGCATCAGGTGACTCACTCTGGCCATTAACTATCTCTCTTCTTCACTTTATTATGCAGGATGTTTTCTCCAATGGAATTTGCCTGATTTTGTGGGGCCGGGTTTCCATTAGAAAAGGGAAATGTTGTCTCTTCTTTCTTATCCTCTGTAGTTCTTTAATATCCAGCTTTCTTTCTTTGTACCCACTTCTCTTATACCATCATTCTAAAATGCCTCTTACTTGAAACTTTTAAATAATCACACTGAAAAGCAAGGATGATGGCTTTTAGAATAAAAATCTTGCATCTTTTATCTCTGAATTCATTGCCAATAATTTGCTAAACCACTTAGAGTTTACAATTATTTGTTTTTATTGCCCAGCTTTGCTATTCCAATTTTTCAGGAGCTAAGCATCAGATATATACATGTGTCATGTATTTTTATATCTTTTATTTTTATCATGTCAATTTCTGAAAGGTCATTCAAGTTTCCAGTTGAACCAACCTATCTGAAAAGAACATACTGCTACAATTGTATTTTTCAAATCAAAGAGAAAAGTTCTTTTCATTTCAAAATGTAATTCAAGGGGTTAGCTATTGTTGCAATTGTATTATATTTATTTCTAGTTGTAGAGAATATATTGTAAACACTATATGTATCAAGAAAGTCACACATCCTTAAGGTTAAAATAGTTAAGATGGCAAACATCTATGGTGTCATATGTATGGTCAATTATTGAGCATGTATAATATTAATTATTTGGAATGTTAGATGTTCAAGATAGAGGATTGTTCTAAATTATGAACTTGATTTATTTTTATTGGGAAACCAGATATAAAAAGCTGGGCTTTATCTTCTTAACTAAAGAATGTCCTAGGACAGGGGTCAGAAAACTCTTGAGACCAAAGAGTCAATCCTGTCCCTCCTAACAACTTTAAAATCACTCAAGAGCCTTAAATATGTTTTTCCAAATAAGTGAAATCACCGTGATCTGAAATAATAACCTTCACATATTTTCAATGTGACTTCAGAGCTGCACATTCACACTGAAAGAGCCACCTATGACTTGAGAGGCGCAGTTTGCAGAATACTCTTCTCGGCCATTAGAATCTGTTGCAAATGGGAGAAACTACCACAGTCACCAAGTGTGCAGTCTCTGCAGTTTGGCAACCAGTGCTGGAGTCTCTGCTCACTTATTAGCTATTTCTGAAATTTTAGATAAGTATTCACCTGCTGGCAATTGTAGAATATAGATATTAATTTTTATGGAGTGCTTATGAATTTTTCCATGTAAACTATTCAACAGATAATCTGACACATGCATGTTTTTAGTGGTCATCAAACCAGTCCCAAGTCTTTAAGACCCATGTATGCCAAGGAGAATTGTTCCATAGGCTTTTTAAGAATGTGACCTTTTAGAGGCAGGTAACCAGGCTGGTCTTCCACGATAAGTTCTATTTGCCTCACTTTCTGGTAGCTGTCAAGGACTTAACTGTTGACACTACCCACCAATTCCTTTGGTGTCTTTAAGGTACTATTATAAGGAACCCTGGTGGCACTGTTGGCTAAGGGTTGGACTGAAAACTGCAAGGTAGGCAGTTCAAACACAGCCACCACTCCATGAGGAAAGGATAAGGCTATCTGCTCTCATACGGATTTGGAAGACCTTCGAGATCAAGTGTGGGGTTTCTAGGACTTAGAATCAACTCCATGGTAGTGGGCGTTGATTATTATTGTTAGGTTCTATGGAATCAATTTTAGTTCATCATGATTCTATGTGAGAGTAGAATGAACTCACAGGGTGTTTTAGGCTATAGTCTTTATGGGAGCAGATTATCAAGTTGTTTCCCTTCCCTGGAAACTCTGGTGCATTCAGACCACTTCTATTAATGAACTGCCGAGTGCTTACTAAGTACATGTTTGCATATTGAACATTTAGGGAATATTCAACTGCATATGCATGAGTGTCTATGGTCCCATCAAGTTTTATTTTTAAAGGGAAAAGAACTTTGGTTTTAAAATTCTGATGGTTTAAAAAACACCCTCAAATTAGATCTCACAGCACTATTTTTTTTCTGCAAACCTATGCTGAAAACTTTAAATTGCCAGGCACAAGAATGAATAAGGCACAATTATTAGAAAAATGTCATTTGTAGTAGTGTAGTAAATAATACAATGATGGGAAAATAGATGACAAAATTAAATTCGATTGTAAGTGCTAGACTTCTGAATTAAGAATAGAAAACAAAAGACTTGGCTAGTGCTTTTGTTATCTCCCTCAAGTCACTTCCAACATACAGCTCCGTTCTATATAACAGAATGAAACACCACCCAACCTTGTAACCACCCAATTATTATTCTCGAGTCTATTGTTACAGTCACTTTCTTAATCCATCTAGCTGAAAATATTCCACTTTCCCTGCCAACCTTCCACTTTTCCAAGCACAATGTCCTTCTCCAGGAAGAGGGCTCTCCTGTCCAAAGTACATGAGAAGAAGTCTTGTCATAGTCGCTGTTAAGGAATATTCTGGCCACACTTCCTCCAAAACAGATTTCTTTGTATTTTGAAGTTCATGATTATGTTAGTCAGGGTATACTGGAGAAACAAATTCATAAACATGCATATGTATATAAAGGAGAAGTTTATATACAAGAGCAATTGAACATAGAGTAAAACATCCAACCCCAATCAAGTCCAATATTGCCCCATGTGTCAGTTACCGGTCTATAAAGTCTTCTTTAGACTCACGAAATACATGCAATGATGTAGAATTCAAGATGGTCACAAACCAGATGGGTAGGAAGTCTAGGATCCAGTGATGTAAACATCTCAGCAACTGGCAGGGGTCTCCAAGTGATGTCAGAGGCTTGTTCCATCTGTGTAGGTCCTTGTGGCTTCTTTTCCAGGATGTCTCACAGGGACTCAGTGTTAGGTCTTTTCAGTACAGCGTCTCCAAGAGAGCGTTGTCAATAGAAAGCCTCCAAGGAAGTGAACTGAGAGAGACAGTGTCTCTGCCTCTAAGAAGGATTTACCACATCTCCCAGAATTCTTAGGAGAAGTCCAAGCCCATACAGAGGTCTCATTGGCTATCTCCAGATTGACAGACTAGAATGCACCCTGACACTCTTAGTCCTCAAACTGACACCAGATTAGGTGCCAGCCACAAAGGTATTCTGTAGTCTTCGCTAACATGATAATTCAAATGTATTAGTTCTTGTTCAGGTCTTCCTTTTACATTGTCCAACTCATGTGAAGATGAAGGGTGATAGCTAGGTTTTATGTCAAGATGACTGGACTGGGATTCTCAGTAGTTTGGCAGTTAAGTCCTGCAGTCCTCACATGATCTAAATATGCTCTAACATCATGTAATCAACTGCATGATGGAATCTTCCATAAGCAGCCACACAGCTTTAATATTAGGGTGGAATGTAGCATTTTTATTCAAGTCGCAACCTTGATGGAATTGAAAGTAATTTTCTTTGGGACTTTGGCCTAACTCTTATGTATGGTGATGTTATGGGAAAGCTTTTTGCTGGGTCAAGATCTTGCACCTGACTTATCAACCTCTAGTTCAACCATTCTCAACTTGTGTGTTGAGACTCCTTTGAGGGTTGAATGATCCTTTGATAGTGGTTGCCTAAGATTATCGACAAACACATATTTCTGAGGGTATTAGGAACCAAGATACTGCTCATCTATCTATCTCTAGGTCAATCTGCCTTCATGCAGATACACCCCCATAAGAGTACCAGCGTGAAGATTGTTACCCATGCTACACCATGCTTCAAGACAAATTTTCATTTATTTGTAATTAAAAATAAATATTTTCACATTATATAATTTTAACTTGTTTTTGTGACTAATCACTGTGCTTTAATTATGTTCAGTTTATAATAATGAAAATACGGGCTGAGCCCCGGTGGTGTAGTGGTTGTGCACGGGACTGCGGCCCACTGGGATGGAGGTTCAGTTCCAGCTCCACAGGAGCAAAGGCTGGGCCTCCTACTCCCACCACCAGAGGACAGTGATGCCCCCCCCAAAAAAAACCCCAAAATAATGAAAATACATCCTGCGTGTCAGATTTTTACACTATGATTCATAACAGTGGAAAATTACAGTTATGAAGTAGCAACAAAAATAATTTTATGGTTGGGGTCACCACAACATGAGGAACTGTATTAAAGGGTCTGTTATTCAGAAGGTTGAGAAACACTATTCTAGTTCTATGGGATTTAGCCAATAGCCTACCATATTACCTGCTGATCCTGGGAACTGTCATCTGACCTGCCAACCTTGAATTCATTTTCCTCTCCAGTCAAAGTCTGGCTCTATCTATCTATCTATCTATCTATCTATCTATCTATCTATCTATCTATCTATCTATTATCTATCTATCTATTATCTATCATCATTCATCCATCCACCTATCATCTATCTATATATCCTCAGTCTAACAAAAACCAATGGAAAATATCATGTCTTGGGTCAATTGCACCTTAGTCCTCAAGGTAGTATCTTTTCTCTTTGATACTCGAAATAAGTTTTATGTAGCATATTTTTTGTTTGTTATTTAAGCAATATATGACTTAATTATATAGATACAAACATATATTGCCTTTTTAATATTATAAAAATGTCTGTGCATCCCACTTACCTATTGCAATGCATCTTTTGTTCCCTTGACCACTGTAAGGCAAAATCCTTGACAACCTCACCTTTTTCCCATTGGTTATATTGTTTTCTCTTGCTTCAGTTGTCAGGATTTTGGTCTTCTTTATATTGAGTTGTAATTCAGATTGAAGGTTGCAATCTTGAATCTGCATCAAGTGTTTCAAATCCTACTCACTTTCAGCAAGCAAGTTTGTGTCTTCTACTTGTTAACAGGTTAATTAACTTTCCTCTAAACCTGATTCCCCACTTTTCCTCTTACAATCCAGCATCTCTGACAATTTGCTTAGCATACAAATGGAATGACTTTGATGAGAAGATACAACCTCTTCTGATTCTAAACCTTGTAGTAGTTCCTTACTCTGCTCACAATGCTTGAGCCCAACATTGCCGTCACAGTGGCCTTCCACTGGGGTCTTACTGAGGGTCTTACTCTTTCTCCTAATTCTCAACTTTCTCAATTCTGATGTCTTTTTCTGGGAAACAGTCCAATCTGGTCACATCTCAGTGTATATAAGATGAAGTTTTATGCTCATTACTTGCAAACACTTTCTGGCTCTATTATTTCCAAGATAGATTTGTTTGCTCTCCTACAAATCCATGGGCATATTAAATATTCTTTACCAATAAATAAACCAAATGCATCACTTTTTCAGTTTAGTTTATTTATTGCTGGTTTTCTTATGCATTTGAGGCATATTCATTTGACCTACCTAAATTCAAATCTTAGCCTATGCTATCTGTAATATATGCTGTTTTGTTTTCTCAGTTTCCTCTATCTAAAATGGGGCTTGTAATTCCTGTCTCAATTTAGTGTTGTGAATTGAAGAGAACTGAAAATTCAGATGTAAATACACCCACGTATGAATAGCTGATTGTGTTATTCCAGGTTGACTAGAGAAAAAAAACTCCAGTGACACTCATATGTGTATAAGAGAGGGCTTCATATCAAAGAGCCATTGTATATTGAGGAAACACATCAGCCCAGCACCGATCAAGACCATACACCTGATATTAGCACCTATGTCCGATACTAATTCATGAATTCCACTTTAGACTCACACAGCACATGCAATGATGCCGAATGCAGGAAGATCACTGGCCAGTGGTGGATACTGGTGGTGGGAGCATCTTTGCTGTGGTTCGGGTCTCCATGTGACTCCTCCAGCTCCAGAGTTCTGATTTCCACCAGTGTGGCCCCTTGTGGCTTATCAATAGGAATGTGTAGCAGAGAGGATATGTGTCCTGCCGCCAGTGAGGAAGACAGGAGTTCTCAGAATCCTCAGGAAAAAGCCATGCCCACACAGAGCACCATTGATTATGACCTGATTGACAGGCTAGACTCCACCCCTCACACTTTACATGAAAACTCACACTGTGTACAACATGGATCAGATTTCTAAACTTAGAACTATCAAGAATGTAAAAAAGTAGGAACAGATGAATTTATGATATAGATAACCCATCAGGTTTAACAAAGAATGCAAAAACAGGAGAAGATAGATAAGATGACTGGTTCTTCTTAGGAATCAGAGAATTATGTATTAACACAAAAAACTTCTTAAAGAGTACACAGAAACTGCGTGCGGCTTCTGAGGTTTTCTACATCTCTGTGGGAGAAGACAGTCATATTTTCCTGTTGAAGTGGTGGCTGTGTTTGAACTGCCTCCCTTGCAGTTTGCCGTCTAACTCTTAGCCAATAGTGCTCCCAGAGCTCATTATCACAATACCTTAGTAGCAACAATTATGAGTTATAGCCTCATGGGTTCCACCAATATCTACCCCCAAAGGAACTCTGGTCTTTTTTTAATACGTCCCAATTTTGATTCACATTTCCCCCCTTTTTATCCAGACATTCTAGTATGGTTCCTTTCAGAGGAGTTAATATCGGTGGTTGAGCCTCATTTAATTCTCTGACCACAAGTTGTGCATGCTGATGCTTGCCTGTGCCTATAATCCAATGAATTATTTCCTTAGACTTTTAGTTTTCTTCATGTTTCTTTCCTCCAGACAGGGAGACATATGCACCTTGGCTGTCCATTCATAAGATTTTAAGGCTACACTTTCTATTTACCAAGTCTGGAAGTAGAACACTTTCTTTATGAATGATGTCCTGCCAATTGGCTGAGGTATCCCCTGAGACCAGGGTTCTATGGCTCCAGATTCAGTGACTCGTTCCTTCAAGGCTGTTGCTGATGTCCAAAAAGTTTTCATAGCTATTCCCCTTTGTATGATCTACCACATGTATCGATTTGTGGCATAATACAAGTTTTTATGAAAGATACAACTAGTTCTCTGTCTCTGTCCAGAGCAAAGAAGAGTGAAGAAAATCAAAGATAGAAGATAAAAATTAGTCCAAAGAACTAATTGACTACATGACCCAGATAGTACTTGGTTATCATAACTAATAGTTCCGCTAAGGATCCTAAACAGCGAAGGCAAAAACATGTAGAAGAAAATTCAAAGTTAAAAAAGAGCAGGATTACTGGTCTGATAGAGATTGTTGGCATTTAAGAGACTATGGGTTTTAGATACCCTTTAAGCCTGTAACTGAACCCACCTCCCAGGGATCAATTTTTTGAAAAAAAAATCATTTTATTGACATCTCATACAACTCTTATCATAACCCGTACATCCATTCATTTTGTCCAGCACATTTGTACATTTGTTGCCATCATCCTTCTCAAAGCATTTGCTTTCTACTTGAGCCCTTTGTATCAGCTCATTTTTACCCTCCCTCTTACCCCCCCATGAACTCTTGATAATTTATATATTATTATTACTATTTTGTCATGTCTTATACTGAATCTCCCTTCACCCACTTTTGTGTTGTTCATCCCCCAGGGAGGGGTGCATACCTCGATCCTTATAATTGGTACCCTCTTTATGTCCCACTCCACCCTCCCAGTATCATCACTCTTGCCATGGGTCCTGAGGGATTAATCTGCCCTTTATTTTCTTTGGCTTCCAATTCCTTTCTGCATGAGTGTGCATCCTCTGGTCCAGCCAGATTTGTAAGGTGGAATTGGGATCATGATAGTGGGGAGGAGAACTGGAAGAAAGTTGTATGATTCATCATTGCTACACTGCACCCTGACTGACTCGTCTCCTCCCTGTGAAAGATGTATGTAACGGGATGTCCAATTGCCTACAGATGGACTCCGGGTCTCTACTCTGCACTCCCCCTCATTCACAATGATATGGTTTTTTATTCTTTGATGCCTGATACTTGATCCCATCGACACTTCATGATCATACAGGCTGGTGGGCTTCTTCCATTTGGACTGTTTTTCTTCTCAGCTAGATGGCCAGTTGTTTACCTTAAAGCCTTTAAGACCCCCCCAACGCTGCACCATCAGCTTTCACCACATTTCTCTTCAGTGATCATGTTGGGAAGGTGAGCATCGTGGAATGCCAGTTTAATAGAACAAAGTGCTCTTGCATCAAGAGAAGATTTCAGTAGAGGCCTGATGTCCATCTGCTACCTTAATACTAAACCTATAAATATATGCACATAGATCTATTTCCCCATCATCACATATCAACCTCTTTACCTATTTACCTATAGAGGTCTGTATTTAGACCTCTATAAGTGTTCTTTGCTTCCTAGTTTTTTTATATTTCCTTTTATTTTCCTCTTGTCCTGGGGATCAATTTTTAACCAAAAAAACAGACACGCTTCTAAAGTGGATAATAACACCAATGAGGAATACACTTCTCAGTTAAATCCACCATATGAGACCAAAGGGGCAGCATTTGCCTAAGAAGAAAGTTTAAGAGGCATCCTGGCTTCTAAAAATAGCAACTAGAGATAAGGCACCCAGGAAGGAAGTAGGAAGAATTCGTTTATACTCAGAGGATCACAACCATCACAAGGAAACAAAATATGTACAAACCATTGGGTGATGAAAGCAACGGGTATGCAAATGCGGTGTGTATACAATTGACATGTGTATTTATCATGATGGGAGTCGTGTGGGTCCCCAATGGAATGATTTAAAGATAAAGGAAGGGGAAAGAGGAGCTTATACCAAGGGCTTGAGTAGAAAATATTTGGAAATGAAGATGGAAACATGTGTACAAATATGCTTGATACAAATAATGTATTGAATATTATAAGAGCAGTAAGAGCCCCCAATAAATTTAATGGGGGGGGGGGAAAGGAGATCAAGAAACCAGATACCAATCCAGCTTCAACAGAAAGTGAAGGCCCAAGAGAAGGGGAGAAGTTCCCAGCTTTTCTCTTATAAAACAGCCACACCCACAAGGAGGCATTTATCAGGCTGTGGTCTGATTGATAGGTTTTTACTACACCCCTACACAAGTGCAAGTTGACATAAAATCAAACTACCACAATTACTAAAACCATAAAAAACTGCTTCTGATGAGAATTAAAGCAAATACTGATTCAAAAAAAGAAAAAAACTCATGTGCTTTATAGACTTTCACCCAAACTATGACAAAAAATTATCACATATATTCTGAGTGAAGCTAGATAAGAGGTTAGCATTCCACACACTCAGTAGAACTAGTGGCTCAAAGTTTATTTCTCATCCAATCATACACCTCTGAATTCCACAAATATTAATGTAAGCACATGTTGAACTTTATTGACTTATATTTTTTATATTTCCACATTTGAGCTTTTTTTCCTGAAAGTGAGATTTACCCCACTAACCTGGCTGACATCTCAACACTATTGCATTACCATGCTTCAGAGTCCCTCAGAGCCTTTAGGTCCAAGATCATTTTAGGGATGAAGGCCTGTAATCTTTTGTTAGAGAGCCTCAGGCAAAGAACTGTGATCTTTTATGTGCCAAGGTAGAGACTTAAGGAATACTGTCTCACCTTCCCCTGTAATCTTTCTTAGACAGATTCTTTCTTAGACAAACTTCCACTAGCTTTTTTCCTTCAACACTTGCATTTTATGTAAATTTGTCTGTGTGACACACTTGCTGGTCTCACTTTTTCTTTTTGTTCAAAAGTGAAATTTCAGCAGGACCTCATCAGTAAAGCATCACATATTCATTAAGGTCAAGGACAAAGAAAAAGAAAACTGCAGACAAAAAGCCAGAGATTCTACTTACCCCCACACCAGAGAGGTTTCTCGGCTGATTTTTTTTTTTTTTTGTACTTGCAAGACACTGTGCTGAGGGGTGATTTGTGAAGGAGGCAGCTTTAATGAAATCCTCTTTAACAGTTGCATTTCACTCTCGCCCTGGTAAAAGAGTGGTTTGATGAACCAGGTTGTAATAACACTTCATGGTTTTTTAGTACTTACTAGACATTCAAGTGCTTTCACACACATAATCTCCTTTGATTCTCACAATCAGCTGTGAGAGAATCTTATTATCACCTTCCCTAACTTCATGCGTTCCTTTGGAATATTTCTTTTTCTCAATGAAGAAGCCAGGTTTTCATTCCAGGGCAGAAAGACCCAAGAGAGGGACCTTTCTTTTCAGTTGGCGTAACAACCCAGTTCCCTTGTCCTAGCTTTTCCAGCCAGCACTGCTCAGTGATTCTGACAAAGACTACAGATCAGAATTGCTTGAGGAACTCACTCATGCCTGGATCCTTTTTAGGTGAATTTCTCTAGAGTAGCACAGGGGAGTGGCAAGTGTAGGGTCAATGGTAGCATTGAAAGCTCTTCATGCTTGACAAACATGTATACCTAATTAAAGCTATTGCCTCTAGTAATGGGAAGCAATTTCATGTCAGTTTCCACAGAGGGAAGCTTTATATATTGACAATGATAAGTCTCCAGTGATCTCTTTTTTTAGGATAAATAATCCCATGTTCCTGTCTATTCAAATTGCAATAATCATGTATTTTATTGTTGTATTGCAATTAAGCTTATTCATGTGCATCATTCTTTAATGATACTTTGTTTCAGGCATATAATTGCTACCCTACTTCATAGAATTACCAGGGTGGTCTATTGTACAGTCCCTTTCTGTGATGTGTGTGTTTACCTGTAATTATGCCCCTAAGTATATATGGGCCTTGGCCAGAAATAAAGAGAGAGAATCTGCTGTCCTCCCTGCCCATGCTGTGTGCAGATCTCGCTGGTGAGCTCATGGCCATCAGGAGGGAAAGTCCTGCTGTTGCTGCTAATAGGTGGCATCCAACTGGTTCTGACCCATAGTGACCTTATTCAAAGATGTATGGGATGCAATACAAGCAGACCAGTCTTCACTTCGCATTCCTGACATGTCATCAGGAGAGAACTATTGTGGGTGAAGGGTATCATGCTTATTAAAGTAGAAGGGTATCATGCTTATTAAAAAGAGGAAGGGTCTCCACAGGATGCAGTGACACCGTGGCTGCCAGCAGAAACTGAAATTGATCTCACCATAATAGCAAGTGTGACCATGTCACAGGGCCAGGTAGTGACTCATTCCATTGTCTATAGGATGACTATGAGTTGAATAAATTCCCTGGCACCTCACGACAGCACTAACAAGGAGATCTCTGAAAAGACACTTAAGAAAATAATACCATTTACAACAGACTCTAGAAGAATATGAACACTGCTGTAAGAAATTAAAAGAGATCTACATGAATGGGAAAATACTCCTGGATTGAAAGACTTAAAGTTGTGAAAATGCCAATGGTAATCAAGTCAAGTGGTCCCAGTCCAAATTCCAATAGCATTCTGTAGTGAAATGGAAAACTATTCTCAAACTATATATGGAAGACCCCAAATAGCTAAAACAAATTTGAAGAACAGCAACAAAATAAGAGGGCTCATATTTCCTGATCTCAAAACTTACATAGCCACGATAATTAAAGCATCCAGCACTTACTGGTTCTATGACAAATGCCTAGGGCAAGATAACAGAATTGAGAACCTAGAGGTAAATCCATCCATCCACTGTCAGTTGATCTTTGACAAAGGGTCAATGTCAATTGAAGACAAACCTCTAGATGTCTGTCAACTTTCTGAACAGACAAAAATGTTGACAAAATTTGTGCTCTTGTGCTCGAAGGCTGCAAATGAACCATTGAAGAGATGGAGAAGTTATCTGGACTTTTGGAACTCATTTCAGCAAATCATAATGGAAGATTTTGGAATAAGAGGGGACACTACAAAATTGATGCCCCGGGTTCTAACTGACCAGAAAAAAAAGCAGGGAGTGGACACATGCTATGCTTGGAAAGAATATCTCAGAAGCAACCCAGACATTTTTTAGTCCCAAGTGAAATCAAAGATCAAGACAATAATTTTTTTTAATATGAGGGGAATAGTGCATTTGCAGTTCACCCCACCAAGTCAGATTGTGAATCGAGCTTTCTGTTGAGGAGTTCTGAAAGGATTGCATAACAGCGTGCTGACAAAAAGAGGCCTGATTGCTGATAGAAGGGGACTGCTTTTGCTACGATCACATTGCCATCTCAGTGCCATGGTTTGGGGCCCAAAAACAGCTTGCCTCTCTTGCCCCACGCACCTGACTCATCTGAACTCTCTCCAGGTGACTTCCTTTTGTTTCTCTGAAAGAAGAGGGACATGGAAGGACAGTGATTTGACATTGTAGAAGACAGGAAGTGAAAAGGAGGGAGGTGCTGTCAGTCATTCAAGCAGATCAGTTTGAAAAATGTTTCCAAGAATGGAATCGCAGATTTGATAAATGTATTAAGTGTCATGGAGAGTACTTTGAAGGTGATAAGGTTGTTTTGTAAAAAAAAAAAATAAATGCATAGCTTAGGAAAAAAAATATAGAAATCCCTGGGAAATTGCAAACAGTTGATGTACTCAGCTGCTGATGAAAAATTGGGGGTTCAAATCCCCTAGAAGTGTCTGGAAAGTAAAAATTCTTTAAAATCAGATGACATTAAGTTTAAGATCAACTTAATGTTTCTTGGAATGTGGGGCCTAGAAATATGAAGTCTATATCAATGTGTATACAACATTACTATAAAAGTATTACATAGATTGATGTTGCAAGGGGCCATTTTTCAGAGTTCTTGGCTAGTCATTTCCCTTCTAAAATTTACTTTCCAGTTTTTGCACTTTGGCCTGAGTCTTTTTTCCTGTTCTCTCTACAGCTTTGGAATGGAATCTATGATCATTTTCTGTTGCTTTGAAATTTGCAGGTACAAGAACTTTGGAGGACCCTTGGAGAGTTGATGTGGCTTTTTTACTGTCATGATTTTTCTTCTTTCTTTCCTGAGCCAGAGGGTATAACCTAGGAAAGTGCCAATCAGACTCCCTATTAAAATTTAGATTCTCAGTGAATCTTGCTGAACTCTTGTTCCTTATTATCATCGCTCAATGTCCATAAGAGGACTTCAGGGACCTCATGCAGTAATATCTTTCTTAATAGGCATTCTCTCTACAGAGTTAAATTGAAAAGGATCTGAGTAGTGTGCATTTCACTTTAGTGAGCTCGGCATTTCTCTCTGCTGCCCTAATGAGTTCTGAGCCTAAGCTAGGCAGAAAAAAAAACTATTATGGACACTGAACTTTCAAGAGTCATATGTTCATGCTACTGCCACTGGAATGTGCAAAAAGGCCGTATTTGGGAGTCAGAGTGCTGGGGAAGGGTCACAGTAGTGTGGGAAGCAGCCCTAACACCTTCACTCAGGATTTGGTGGGCAATTTCTGCCACTTGCAGATGCTCTGGGTTTAAGCTCCTTTACAGCTCCTGGACCCTTATAACTCCCAACATTCAGAGAAGCCCACATAAGTAGGCTTTTCTTAAGGAAGAAAGTCCACAGAACTCTAGGTAGGATCCTAAAGTAAAATTTGTTCCTTTCTTTTGAGGGGGAAATAAATGAATGACAACTTGATTTGATATGTAAAAGGAGACCCAGTGAAGAATACTTGCACAAAACAAACCAAGCCAAAATCTCATGCTCCTGTATTTATTCATAATCATAATCTCCCCTGTACCCCTGTAAAGTAATAGCACCCCATAGATTTTCTTGGATGTAAATTAATGGAAAGAGACTCTGGAAGAGTAGTGAAAATGCTTAGTTTCTACCAGAACATGTAGAGCTTAATACCACTAACTGCTCTGCAAAAAAAAAAAAAAAAAGCCCAGGATGCTTCTTTTAATGAGACAGTTTTATTCTCTTCTATCACATCTTCAGGAGACAGAATTAATCTGGCCAAAATGTTTTGCTTTTATCATATGAAAGTAGGTCACTAGGTTTTCCTTCTGCATTAGAACTGGGTGGGGTCAAACTACCAACTTTTTGATTGGCAGCAAATAGCAGACTATCTGGCCCATCCAAGGAACTTCCAAGTGTATGGTGCATAGTACATATTAGGAAAAACAGAAAAAAAACACGAACTCTCTTATATTTAAACTCTCTTATATTTCAACCACATACACAATTCAATAAATCAGTCATATCCAGAGGAGTTATACACTTATCATCACAGTCAATTCTAGGACATTTTCTTCTTCCTTATACTTATTGTTATTCTTGTAATATTTTTTCTAATTGTGGTCAAATATAATAAAACATTTTCCTTTTAAACAACTTCTACAGGTATAAATCAGTGCTATTGGTTATATTCTTTCTGTTGTACAACCTCTAAAGTCACTAGTTGATGGCCCTAGAGTTCTTGGCTAACAGGTATCAAGAATCACTGGAGTGTTTTCCCTATCTTTGTGTCTCCTTAGGAAATGACATACTCGCCTTAGATTGCCATAGCACAGAATCCATTGTGGGGGAGTGCATATGTTAAAGTAAGAAGGAACATAAATGAAGGGATCTGGGTTCGATTCCCACTTCAGTGAAACCATAAGAGAAAGGTGAACTTAGGGAGAAAAATAGACACCCCAGGTTCTGTTAAGTATGCACATAGAACACTATGCAATCCACCTCACTACACCTTTCATCATTCTGGTTCACTATATATGCTTATCCTGATACACCACCAGGTTATCATTGACTATAAAGCCTACTCTAACTGACAATGGGAAATATTCTCCTAAATGACGACTTGCTTCTTTTTGTGTGTGCTTGGGGGAGGTGGGGGGAGAGGGACATCACTGCCCTCTGGTGGTCATGGGAGCTACCCACCCTTGCTCCCCGAGAGCTGCTGCTGGATTTGAACTGCCAGCCCAGTGGGCTGCAGTCCCGCATTCAACCACTAAGCCACCGGGGCTCAGCCTGATGACTTGCTTCTTTAATACAAAGTGTCTACTGTGTGTTCAAAGCACAGTGAATGTATTTCCTTTTTGAACTACCCTCATTCTGAGTCCTTCAGTGGCTCTTGCATCTACCTCAGCAGCACTCTACAGACCCTTACCATGGTCTCCTTTATTTTATTGAACTATTTGTAAACGTGCTCACTCACCTTACTGAGTTCTTGAAGCAATTATTATCATTAGGTTGTACTTAATTTGGACTAAACATTTTTAGTAAACATTCAGTCATACACTGTATGATATCTTTGATTAACTGACTCTACACTCAAGCTCCTCCCATAGTCCTTGAATTTTAACATGGATACTCAGAGAAGAGGGGTAAATCTGAATGATTTGTAGCAACACAAATGTTAGGGTAACTATTACATTTCCCCTGGATTCATAGCAAAATTCCCAGGATCCATGTAGAAAACATACTCCATTGAACACTGTTAAGTTATTTTACTATAAAAATTCAGAGACTGAACATATTAACAAATTTATTGGACTGTCTACAACTCTTTGAAGAGACTACCTCTATTAAAATTCTGAAAGTTACTCAAAATTATCCTAAATCTGTCTCTTTTAAAAGTTATTTCTACTACATAATTTACATAATTCATGACACACAGAAAGGCATAAAATATTGATTAAATGACTAATATTTTTCACAAATTTATATCTTTATACTACAGGTGGATTTTTCTTTAAAAGATCTCAATTAAATAACTCGGAGAGAATAGAATACAAGTACCGGGCCTAAAGTGATACACCTTGCATCAGTTTAATCCCATCATTTGGAGTCTAAGCTGACTTTGTTGGAGCGCTCCTGCTGATGCAGGCATTTTGACGCCACCCCTCGCTCCTCAGGATAAAGACTGGGCTTCCTACTCCATTTCACTCTCAACAGTCTAGACACAGTGGATCACCATGAGTTACCATGAACTCAGTGGCCGCGAGTCTGCTTGTTCTTTTTGCTTCTAGTATGATTGACTCATCTCCAACATTTTTGAAGTAGTCTGAAAACAGTTGTTAGACAAGTTGCAGATAAATGCCTCTGGCATGTTTTAATAGCTGCCTTCCCATTTTCTGTCACAGCAACTACCAATAGCCAGATCAGTCTACTTTACCCAATTGGTTTTTAATTAATTCAAGTACTAAATATGAACATTTGCTAGCACTTTTCTGTTTTTATTTCTGAATTAATTTAATACCAATATACATAGACTTATCGACAAGAGAGGTACAATTTTACTGGAATAAAATAAACCACACCATAATGCCTTTTATGCTGAATTATAACTCTCTTTTAAGTTCTTCTAATTCTAGGAGTAATTTTTCCATTGCCTTTACATAGTCAACTAAATACAGATAAATGTCTAGTGGTATTCTCAGCTTTCAGCCAAAATCTATCTGATGGATCATTTCAAGACTTCTTTTGAATCTAGCTTGCATGCCTTGAACTTATCTGTTAATGTACTACACTTAATTAACTTTAGAAAAAAATCAATTGAGAATGATACTATTGATATTAAAATAATTTTATGGGCATATACGTAACATATCTTACAATTTAATTATTCATTCATATTGCAAAGAGTTTCACAAACATTACCACAATCAATTTCACAACATTTTCTTCTGGTGCTCATTGTTGTCAGCTCCCTATATGCCCCCCAATTTTCTGTGCTTTCTCCCTAGGTAAATATTAATCTAGTAGCTGTCTCTATAGATTTACTGTCTCTATAGTAAATTTCAGATACAGAAAAGCACAGAGAGCACACAGAGCAAAAACCCATAGAAAACACAACAATTCAGCTAGCAGAGGTGAGGACTGTAGGCAGAATATTACTAATATTCTTTAATAATGTCTGTTGCCTATTGGCTCACCTTTCTTTGGAATGCTCAGCTAGTAACTTAGCAAGACAGTCGCTTTCTAAATTTCTTGGCAAAGATAGAAAACAACCCCAGTACTGTATTTGTTTGTTGAAACATTTCAATTTGTTTTCAATTTTTTTTCACTAATGTCTTCAATTTACCAATTACCTGTCAGTTTGCTGTACTGTGGTGGTTTGCTTCCCCGCCACCCCTCCCACCCCTTCAGTGCCCAAACATGATATACTTGTTACTGAAGTTTCCCAACATCTCTTTGCACGGATGTTGTCAGTCTGTGTATTCTATCTGGTGAGGCTCACATTGTCCTTCAAAGTATATATTTGCATCAACTAAGTCATTGCTTTTGTTGTGAGGTGCCATCAGTTGGTTCTGTCTCATAGTAACTCTATCTGCAACAAAGTAAAATATTTCCCAGTCCTGTGCGTTCCTCACAATTGTTTTTACGTTTGAGCTCATACCTGCGGCCACTGTAGCAATCCATCTTGTCGATCTGTTTTCTCATTCTGTTGTCACTCTACCAACCATGATGTCCTTTTCCCAGGAAGCGGTCTCTCGTGATAACATGTCCAGAAATGAGATGAAGTCTCTTCATTTTTGCTTTTAAGGAACATGCTGGCTGTACTTTTTCCAAGATAGAGTTTTTCCCCCTTCGGATAGTCTGTTACACTTTCAGTATTCTTCATCAGCACCATAATTCAGTTGGATCAATTCTTCATAAGGCTTCCTTATTCACTACCCAACTTTCACATGTCTGTGTGGTGACTGAAGATACCAGAGCTTGAGTATTGCCCAACTTAGTCCTCAAAGTGACATCCTGGTTTTTCCACACTTTAAGAAGGTCTGGTGCAGGAGATTTAGTCAATGCAATGCGTTGTTTGCTCTCTTGACTGCTGCTTCATGAACATTGCTTTGTGAATTCAGGCAAGGAGAAGTCATTCACAGCTTCATTTTTCATGATGTTACCTATTGGTCCATTTGTGAGGATTTCAGTTTTCTTTATGTTGAGCTATAATACACACGGAAGGCTTGAATACTTGATCCTCATCAGCAAGTGCTTCAAGTCCTTCTCACCTTCAGGAAACAAAATTGTGTCATGTACCTATTGCAGGTTGTTAATAAACCTTTCTTCAATTGTAATGGCACATTTAGCTCCATAAAGTCCATCTTCTCTGGATGTGTTATATAAGTGTTCCCATTGGCCTGCTTGGCACAATAAACCTACCTATCACACTGGACTCTATGCATTATAGTTCTCTAACTTTGCAGTTCTATAATTTAAGTAGAACTATATGAGTTCAATGAAAGATTAAATAAATATAGTGAAAAATAGATCCCTGAGACACAATTTTTTTCTTATTTTAAACCTGGGGTATTCCCTTGCAACTTCATGTTGATCAGAGTACCACTGCTACTTGAGCACAATGAAGGATTCTGGAATTCCCATTCTTCTCACGTCTATCCACAGATTGCTATGGTGGTTTCTACTTCAAGAAGGCAACTCTTTCTCAGTCATGTTTTGAATACCTCCCTACATTTTCTGGCACTATACATGAGAATGTATGCTGTTGTTCAGGAAGTGTTCAGTGTCTGACAATAAGTGCTGATAACAAGTTTTGCAGTGGCTAATTTAACAGAAGTAAATGCCTATTCCTTCTTCATAGTCCATTCTTGGTCTGCAGGTCTGCTGAATCATGTTCAATTTGAGGGACATTGATAGTCTTTGAAATACCTGTGACATAGCTTATAGCCTCACAGCAACCCAGCAACACACGAGCCACCATGACAAAGTAACAGACACTGACGTCTGTAATCTTTCAAAATTGTCAAATTTCATCTTTTGTTTCATTTCTTTCATCAAAACCATATTTTCCACCTTCTCATCTTTTTTTATCTCTACATTCAAATTCAAGTCACCAATATTTATTAACATAACTCAATTGGATATTTGATCAAATTTGGGTGGCAGAAAATAGTAAAAGTCTTCCATTCTCTCAGCTTTAGCATTAATGATTGAAGTGTAAATTTGAATTATAGTCATATGAATTGACCGTCAGTGTGAACACATGAATATTATCCTATTACTAATAGCATTTTACTTCACAATACACCTTGAAATGCTCTTTTCCAGTGATGAATTTATTATAACTTCTCTTTAATATGCCACATAGGAATAGTAGAAAATATGATTATTGATTCAGAAAGGTCAATGTCAGCTCTCTAATATCTAGGATATTGACCCTAAGAATTTATTTCATTTTCTTATTTCCAATTTCCCTGACACCATAGTTCATAAAGTCTACTTTCTGTTTATTAGCAGATATTTCCAACTATTTTTTTTCTCAACTCATGTCATGTCACTGCTTTTGTATTCATGTGTTATATATACGATGGTTGCTTGCTTATGGCTGTGAGGGTGGAAGCTCTGCCACCTATGTTCCAAATGTCAGCCAGGTTACCCAGATTGGGTTGGTTTCAGTGGAGCTCCCAGAATGAAACAGACTAAGAGAGAAGACCTGGAAATCTACTTGTAAAATAATTGGCCAGTGAAAACCTTATGGATAGCAGCATATCATTGTCTAATGTAGAGCTGGAAGATGGCCCCTCTCAGGTCAGAAGGCACTCAAAATAAGACTGGGCAGAGCTGCCTCCTGAGCACAGAGATGACTTTAAATATTTGTGTAGGTAGCATGGCTCAAAATTAAGAGAAATAGCTTTATGAATACTAATTAATCCTATGGACTAATATTGCACATTAAATGTATTAATTTCTAGAAACCAGTGTAGCTAGAATCCAATATCTTTGCCTGCTGACTTATTTCTTATTGAATTACTCTAAATGGAAATATCCTTGTTTATATTGCATTCTAATTTTGAAATGCATTAAGAAGAGTATGTGGTGGTGTATGGTTAACCTTAATAAGATATTATCTTTGTTTTTGGATCTGAAAAGATAGCAGTTTCTAAAACCATAGAAACTTTACATAAAAATAGAAAAGTTTGAAGTTGTTAAGAAGTCCGTTTTGCTTGAATCCACAATCAACCCTCAGGAAAGCAGTGGTAAAGATATCAAAGACCATGTTGCATTGGGTAAATCTGCTAAAGATTAATACAAATTGTAAAAAATAGCAAATACATCACATTGAAAACTAAAGTGTGACTGAACAGAGCCACAGGATCTTCAATCTTCTGTTATATGTATATAAACTCAACAGTAAATAAGGAAAATTAATGAAGAATTAACACATTTGAATTATGGTGTTGACAAAGAATATTGGAAATACTCTGGGATGCCTAAAAGATCAGAAAATATGCCTTGCAAGGTGATCAGCCAGAAAATGCTTCAACAGGAAAATTCATGGACTTTGGACATGTTATTTGGAGGGACCAGTTCCTGAAAAAAGATAGATCTTGGTCAACTAGAGGGTCTCTGTGTTAGTTTGGGTAGATTAGAGAAACAAATTCATAGAAACACTCATATTTGTATAGGAAAGAGGTTTATATCCAAGAGAAATTGAATATTGAGAAAATATCCCAGCCCAGTCCCAGTCAAATCCATAAATCCAATATTAGTCCATATATCTGATACCAATCTATGAAGTCCTCTTTAGACTCAAGAAATGTATGCAATGATGCCAAATGCAGGATGATCATACACCAGTGGGTTGGAAGTCTTTTGGGTTCAATGGTGTTCAGCACTGACAGGACTCTCTATGTGGCTCCTCCAGCTTCGGAGAACTGGGTGCATCAGGGTAGGTCCATACGGCCACTCCAGCTCCTATGGCATACTGACATGTGTCTTGTCAATAGAGTGTGTCCACATGAGATTGCTGAGAGAAGGAGAAGTGTCTTCTGTCTCCAAGGAGGCAATATAGGATTTCCCGGAATTCTCAGGAGAAGGCCATGCGCACACAGAGGCCTCATTGACTATGACCTGATTGACAAACTAGACCCCAATCTTACTCCTCTCAGGTCCTAAATTGACACCACATTATGTAACTACCACAGTCTGTGAAACAGGAAGCTCTTCATTGTGATGAATTCACAGAGGGCTGCAACAATGACTCAAATGTAGCAACTGCAGTGAAGATGGTTCCGGTTGGAGCAATGATGGAGCAACTATCGTTGGGAAGAGACTCTCTGGCAGTTAACAGTAAGAGCAAGAGTACAATGTCAGCAAAATGAGAATCAAGAAGACCACAACTACATAAGCTGGAGTCAAATGGTCAAGTATTTGTATATGAGACTCAGGAGTTTCAGTTCAAGCCGTTAATAATGTATGGAACCAGCAATTGCTTATGAGGAAGATTGGCAGGAAACATTGCACTTGGGGTGGATTCACCTCCTAGAGTTTTACTCATGGGTTATAATAGGTACAGTGACATTAATTAGATAATTGTTTGAACTTTCATACAATTCCTCTCGTAGACTTCGGTCACATGAAATCTGTTTTCAGAGCCCCAATTTAAAGCTTGCTGATGAGAAAATGGTTTCAAAAGATTTAATCTGGAATATAATGTGCTCTCTTTTTCACTGTCTTTTATCTCCTGTCTGAAGCTTGGTAGCTACTAAATATCTTTAAAATGTATAGTGAATGAAGAGTCTGTTTGTCAGAGTCCATTTAAATGCTTCTGAAACCTTCCATGTCTGTCTTGATGGATCTGATGCAGGCCCTGCCCTCCCGTATAGTCCGGCTCAGCATGCTTTTCCCATCTGCCTTGTAAATATTTTACTCCAGATTGAATTTTTAGATACTCAGAATCATGTTGTAACCTAAACTCCAATAACTTGCACTGACAATAAAAGTGAGACACCCCCCACCATTTTCTTTTAAACAAGTTTATAGTCAGTTTGCCTCAAGGAATCACAATAGCCGCAAGATCTATAAATGATTGTTGCACAGATAGAGCATATGAACTGGGGGACTGTTTTAAAAGTGAACAGCTGAAAACGTGGATGCTTGTGTTCTGCAATGGAACAATCATCTGTGGAACCTTTCCTAGAGCTTGAAGATGTTACACAAATAAGGACTTTGAGTAAAGGTGCTTTCAACATAATAGAGATTATCTGTGTCCCCTAAATTGGAACTGAGAAAACCTTACAATTCATCCATGTTAAGGCTCTGAAAGGCATTTGCTACAGCTCTCATTGGTAGCTGCTCACAGCTTACTCTTTGATAGTACTATATAAGCTCTTTTAAATGTTTTAGGCAATTTAATCCTCAATATGTCCTGAGTGACAGTGCTCTTATTTTTATCTTTATTAAAGGAATGATGTTTCTGACCCCTGGAAAATTTTGTTAACTTCTCCACGTTCACATAGCTAGTAAGTGGTTAGCTTTTCTGATCCATTCATTCATTAATAAAAACTTTGGAGAATCAGTAGTGAACAAGAGACTTATTCGATGAGCTCATATTTTAAAATTAAAGAAGAATTCAGTCAAGCAGGGGCACTAAAACTAACTAACACACTTTCATGTAGATATGAATTTATGATGAAAATGAAGTAGGGAAAGGAAATAGAGAAAGAAGACAGGATGAAGATGCACTAGGTCCCATAAAACGACAAAATGAGTTTTATCTCAGATATTTCAATTTAAATTTCATATAAATTGTAATGACAAAGTAATCCTTGTGAAAGTCTTAGCTGAAAAGGAGTCTAGGTAATAAACCTAGGGGAAAAAAAAAACTAAAAATAGGCCCAAGCAGCTAAGATGAATCTGAAGGTTGGCTAAAAATAAATTATCAAGAACCTTGCTGATTTTAGGAAAAACTTTAAATTTCATCTGTTAAAGTAAACAGAATTCAATGGGTAGCATGACAGCAGGATGGAATTTCTGTGTCCTAGGAAAGCTGTATACTTAAATTTGTAAGAAACTTCCAAACTTTGCCTGTAAAGTTATATCTCATTGTGGTTTTAATTTCCTAACTGGTAAACGATCTTGAGCAAGTTTTCATTTCCCTTTGGGTGATTGTTTATCAACATTTGAAAATTTCTTATTGAATTCATTCAATCATTTTAGTTGATTTTTCTTAGTAAGTCAAAAGAGTTCATTATGTGTACAGTGCACAGAAATACCACATAATTACATAAGCTGGGATATACAAAAACATTAAATAGTGCTCTCTATAAGGTAGCTAATATATTATTAAATGTCTTGAAGGTTTTGTGTCTTTCCTAATAAATTCCTTACCTGCTCAAAAATTTTGTCTTTTAAATACTTTGATTAGGCTTCAATCTATATCCCATTTTGCATTGCCTTAATTTTATTTATGCTTTGAAGTACATTTTGACATTTGTTTATTTCCTATATAGATGTGCACTTGTTTGTGCACAATGAATCCGAATGACAAACACATCTATGGAGCTACATTGGTAGTTTAAAAATAAAATCAATTGATGGCTCTGGTTTTAGCTCTGACACATAAAATTCTGGGATGTCATCACTCTTCTTCTTATAACAAGGAGAAAAAGTTGAATAAGCTAAAATCAATGAATTATAGATTCATCAGATAATTGAAGCTACAGGACATACCACTGTGTTGAAAGCTGGATTCAGGTAATTCTTAGAAAATATAGCCAAGATCTATGTGTGAAGCATAAATCACTGAAAGGAGTTGATGCTTAAGTGATAATTTTGGAGAATTGGTATAAGCTGAATATGCACTAGCTTGAAAGTTAAAAAAGGCATGGGGACATATTTTGCATAAGTATTTCCTGAGATACATTCATTTTTTGAAATAGCTCAATAGGTAATCTGCCAATTCATAGTCTTGTTTATCACCAGTGCTCCCCCCCACCTCCCTCTCCCTCTCCTCCTCACCTTATATGTGGCTGATTGAGGGCTTTATCCTCATAACTTTCTTCAATGTCATATTGAAAACATTGTGAAATTACTAATTCTTCTATGTGCCACTCATTTTCTTTCAAAGTCTTAGCAACATAGAAGTTAATATTTTCTCTGAAGGGCTTCTTTCTTTGATCAGATTTGCAGTGCTTCTACAGTTGACTTCATGCATACTAGGCATTATTGTAGACTAGCCTACCCCCGACCAGCGCTGTAGGTACTGAGAACATATGGCAAAAAGAGAAAGGAGAACACAGGATCAAAATCCTTGACCAACGAGCCACACTAGTCATGTTTCATGAGGATGTTTGAACCTGCATCCTATATAATCAGTTATTGATGTTAGGTGTTGCCCAGTCCATTTGGGTGCATAGCGGCCCTATTTACCACAGAACAAAACACTGCCTGCTGATGTGTGATCCTCACAATTGTGTCAATCCACCTCCCTGAGGTCCTTCCTCTTTTCAGCTGGCCCGTCCGTTTTACCAAGCATGATGTCCTCCTCCAAGAATCGTCCTCTCTTGACAACATGTCCAAAGAATGACAAGCATTCAACTTGTTTATGAGTTGAAGCCTAGCCACCCTCGACTTTAAGGACCATTGTGCTGGTACTTCTTCATCCAAGCAATGATCAGCATTTACTAAGTGCCAGTTATTTGGGAGCGAAAAGGTAGAAGATAATTTTTTTTCTTTTTAGAGCCTTTTTTCAATTTCTAATGAAGATGGAAACTTCCTTGAAACTTCCGCAGATTTCTTTCCCAAATATATTGAACCATTTTACTGAGCAAAGCTCTATGGGAAGTGTTGAGATTGAACCCATACTTTGAAGATATTTGCAGTCTGGCCAAGAAAACAGCTGTGGGAAAAGATGGCCACGGCAAACTAGGAAGAAATAGGCATTGTGGGGAAATGTAAAATGTATGGAAAACTTTAACATTCCATGTATTAGCTCACTGAATGCTTGTCACATCCTTTAATATAAGTACATACTTCTTTTTAATTTAAATACTGGAAAAGAGATGGAGATATGTGAAATACAGGTAAAGAGGTATAGAGAAGTACTCAAGATAATGCAAATAGTAAGTGGTAAATAAATGTTTGATCTCAGGTATTCTGGTTTCTCTCTCATGTTGCACATAAAGTTATAAAGGAATGTAAAGAAGAAAGCAAGTTATTCTTACAGAGTATGATGATAAGAACCTTGAAAATATTATAAAATAGATTATCTTTGTAGCTTAATTGGTTGTGATAAGATATAGCTGAGGGATGTATAACTTCAGAAAATATAACCATCTTCTTCTCTCAAAGCTAATTTAAATTCCGTTTCACCGTGGGGTTGAAGAGCCACAAAAAGATCAGGATTTTTAGCTCTATCACTTACCCATCAAATCCTCAAAGATCAAGAATTACTGCAAACAATCCCACAATAACTCTCAAGTCCCTTAGGATTTATTTTCCCCAAAGAATTATAATTATTTACTCTGCTCCTCAGATCCTTTAATTCCAGTACGATTTTACCTCAAGTGTACACACATCTCTCCAGTCAGTAGGAATATTTATTCTGCTTTATAAATTATTAAATTAACTTTATGGCTTAGAAATAAGTATCTCATGAATTTTGTTAGCATGAATTAATAATAATTCTGTAGGTTTGTATAATGCTTTACAATGTTCTTCTACATAAATTATCTTATTTGATTTCTCTAGCAGTGCAATGTATTAGGGAAGGTTGACATTAATATCCCAATTTTAACTATGAGGAATCTAATGCTTGAGATAGTTTAAATGGTGGTTTTAAATTCATATATCTGGGGTTTCTTGGCCTAGATTTAGACCAATCTAGTTTTCTATTTCCCCTCGTCCTACTTTCACATTACTCTGACCCTGATTAACCTATGCCTTAGAAGAACTTGGGTTTTTGAAAGTGTAAAGCAGTATCTCACAACTAGAATAATGAATGGTTAATTCACCAAGTTCAGGCTTGATGCAAGAGCCTTATCCAGATCGCCGTATCCATGCAATAGCATGGGTTAAATATCCCAAAGCTTCACTCTGTTAGCATATGAAAGATGGGAAAGATCAGTTTGTGGGTGAACTTAGTGAAAGGGACTTTTGGTGAACATTGAAGGACAACAACATGGTGAGTAGATGGAAATAAAAATGATGACTTCTTAGAGGACCAACCTGAGCATCAATACAAGAAGAGAGATCAACAAGGAAATGCTTAAGAATATGGAACTCCTGGATTAATAAAATAGGAAAGGATATACAAAATTAGAAGTAAATGAAAGAAAACTACACTCATTTGCTTTGACTTGATTCCAACTCATATAAATACAATACAGTGGGGTATAACTGCCCCTTAGGGTTTCCAAGACGGTAAATCATTATGGTTGCAGATTGGCACATCTTTCTCCCATGGAATGATAGGTAGATCTGAGCCACAGATCTTTGAGTTAATAGCTAAGCATTTTAATCACTGAACCACCTGACCTTCAGCTAAATTGGAAGATTAAGATGGAAAATAGAGAACTAGAGCATGATCTTGAAATAGGGACTAGCCTTTTTAATGGAATGTTTGGGGATGATGTCAACTTTTGTTTGACAGGATAAATGATGGTGAAGCAACATTCAGTACTACTGGGTAGCCTTTAGGAGCTGTATAACTGATGATAATTGAGACTCTAATAATGTGATTGGTACTAGAAATGATGAGAAAGCAGATACTTTGAATGAGGACATATTTTGATATAGTGACAGACTAGATTCAGAGAATAAGGGAAAAGAAAATATTGAAGATTAATGGTTATAGTTTAGGAAGATAAAAGAATGCCGCAGCCATTGGGAAAAGGGCTGCATTTCAGATGAAGAACCTGTTAAATAGAGCCTGGGGTTTTGATAAGCCCAAGGAGAGATTTTATGAACAGATCTGAAAACGGAGAGGTCTGTAGCATTTGATCTGGGAAACACTGACCAGAAGTGGTATTTGATGCTCTTACATTTGGCAGGGTCTGAACGAAACCATTAAAGAAATAAAGGCAAAAGATCAAGAATTGAAGCTTGTGAAATCCCTCCTACTCATTTCAGGATGGATGATAGAAGGAAGCCCACTAAAGATAACAAAGAATGATTAGAGACATAGAAGGAGAACCAGGAGAGAGACATGTCCAAGACCCAAATGAAAGCACAAAGAGTTGAGTAAATCAACATTTAATCGAAAGTAAAGTAGGGTAAACAAGTAGTTAAATGGGTGGGAGGAAAGGTCATTTAAAATAATGATTCCCTTGATGTGATTTAGGGCAAATTATTTCAATGAGAGGAGTTAATCACAGTGTGCCTACCTCTACCAGGAGACGAACTTATATTACATACAATGTTATTTCTGTTATTCAATCCACAGCTAGAAATTCAATGAACTATACAGTATTTTATAGACCATCTCTTAAGAGTTTCTGACATAAATATATCTTTAAAATTTTCATCCAATTGTGTAAAATTAGTATTTGCAAAGTAATTTCTTCTAACTACAGAAGGAGTAAAATTTAAGAATTAAGTAAGGTAAATTTTTTGCAAAATGTTGAAAGTGCCCTAAAATAAGTGGGAAACAATGACTTGATGTTTCCAAAAATGATCTGTATACTTCTTAAGCATCTGGCACAGAGAAAAATTTAAGAATAGTATATTTAGTAACAAATGTACTGGCTCATCATGTACTTTCTGTTATCTTAACTCTCACTTTATTGCTGGAGATATTTGCATGAAGAAGGATACTATAAACAGTTTCCTCTCTTTCTCCTATTTGTTCTTCTACCTGAAGTCATAATCATATTCTGTGGAAATACCTCATAATTTCACAAACAAAAGATTCTAGCTTTGGGAAGATAATTAGACGACAGGAAATAAAGCATTTGAAACAAGAATCTCTTTATATACTATCTTAAGTGTTTGTCACATAAACAATGGGCAGTGATGAAAATGTGACATGTCAAGCAGATGATTGCTAAGTTCTGATGAAAGGATTTTTGACATCTTTAAAATTTTTCTGCTATGGTACAGATTTAAAAATAATAGGGTATCTCATCCCAGCATGGCCACAAAAATTCCATTTGAGGCGTTATTTCCTTTATGGTTTAAATTGCTTCTGTAACTTTATGTGGCTATCACCATTATTTCCATGGAGACTTAGTTTGGATTATAAAACCCAGGATGCTGAATGTTAGCAAGAGAATTGTGCTTGGGTGATATTAATCCCACTGATGATCATAGATAAAAAGTGTTGCAATTATCCTAAGCTCTAGTCTCAAATCAAGAATTCTATTACACCATACTCAGTGTTTTCCAGAAAACTCATTTTTCCCCACTCCAGGAGCACATATATATTATGAAATGGGCATTTTCTCCATTTGTCTAATCGACTGAGTAGCGAAAGGTCAGTCTAGGGGTCAGCCAATGAGACCTCTGTGTGGGCATGGATTTCTTCTCTGAGAATTCTGGGAAATCTGTTCATTCCTTCTTGGAGAAAGGAGACACTATCTCTTTGGGAGACGTTGCAGCTGATGAGACACATGGCAGCATGCTTATACACCCTGAGCCCTGAAAACTGGAGAACCCATGGCAAGATCCCTGCCAGCATTGAGAGGCTTCTACCTCTACTGGGTACACAAGAGTCTGCACTCACTGGCCTGTGATTGTCTTGCTGTCATTGCATGTGCTTGGTGAGTCTGAAGAGGACCTACAGATGGGTATCAGACATAGGGGCTAATATTGGATTTATGACATTGTACTGGACTGGGTTGGGATGTTTTCTCAATGGTCAATTGCTCTTGTATATAAACCTTTTTCTTATATACATATGTATGTTTACGAATTTGTTTCTCTGTCTTTCCAGACTAATATACCCCTAGACATAGAAATATATTCTAGTAATACTGATCATATCTGTGTCAGGTCAGTTTGTAGGTTACAAGTTAGGATTCAGATACATTAAGGACATAAGTCTTTCATAAACAGCACATCTCAGTCATGCAGGCAGACATTTCTCTTTCTGGCAGATCCTTAGCCTCTCAACCATATAGCTCTTGGAACTGATTTTGTTCAGGTTAAGTGTTAGAAATATCAATCACCATCTATAAGTGTCCAGATTGAAGCTGACTTGACAAATCAAACTCCTGTCTGAAGACATCCAGGTTTCCTCATTCTATGGGTCAGGAAGTACACTACGAAGTCTCATGCTTTCTGCAGCTCTTACGGATCCTCCTTCATTGTCTTTCTTGACATTGTGCTGTGCTCATAAATTAAAAAAGTAAACATTATTAGAGTTTGAATCTAAAAAGGACAGACAAATCACCATGCAGATGCAACAGACATTCGCCAAAGGGTTAAGGGAAAACAGCTAAAACATATCAATAAAACCAGGCACATATGTTAAAATAAACACACCAAGAAGATAGAATCTATAAGCAGCAGAACATGTCTACTGAACATCACTCTCTCCTTGAGCTTGCTTTTCCCTGCATTTGTCAGTTGTTGTGCTTCTGGGGTCAACAGGCATAGTAGCAAGTTTCCTTGCTGAAGGCTCTTAGCTTGAGGTAAATATGTTGGCTTTCCTCTAGCAGTCGTTGAGTTTCTGCATCTCAGAGTCATACAAGCTATGTGAATGCAGTGTGATTACTGCAGAATGAGTCCCTCATCACAGTCCCCAGAACCAACAACTTCCATGGCAAGCTCCTTAACTTCCTTGCAAGATGCTGGCACAGAATCTAGTCAGGACTGGCAATATTAACTCTATTGAACAATATTTGGCTATTTGTTTATGAGATTTGAAAATGTGATGCTTGTATTTGGGAGCTAAATGGAGGCCCACTCCTGTGAGGTATCTCCACTAATAGTCTGTGAGGAGAGGGAACAGAGGGTTTGTATTTTAACCTTGCTCTCTTTATACGTGCAGACGATTGATTGCAGTGAATAAAACTAATTGTATTAGGTGATTTTGATGCATAAGACCCCTCTAAAATGTTAAAAGGCAAAAATGTCAGCTTGAGGATTAAGATGCACCTGATTCTAATGGCTCTGGTAATATTATTTGCTTGAGACGTGTGGAGACTGAAGGATAAATAAGACAGGTCCCCCAAAGCTGGATAGAATTGAATTATGGCCTTGTGAAAGAAACGGCAAATACTATGATCTTCCAGAACAATGTAAATCTGTCTTGGGAGAAGGAGCGTCAGAATACTTCTTAGAAACAAGGGTGGCAATGCTTTGTCTCTTGAACTTTTGATATGTTAGCAGGAAGAACCAGTCCCTGGAAAAGGAATTCATTCTTGGAAGAGAACAATGTCAGCAAAGGGAAAGGTGTTCACAAATATAGAGGGTCACAGTGGCAGCAACCATGGGGGACCATAAGTATAGCAATGATTTGTTCGGATGGCGCATGTGTGGGCAATGTTTTGATCTTTTGTACACAGAATCGGTATGAGTTGGAACTGATTCTATGTTATTTAATGACAACAACAAAGGAGAGAGAGACACAGCTTATGAGCACAGAGTGTAAATGTATTTTACTTTCCCATTTTTTCAATGTTCTGTAGACTCAGTCATTAGAAACAGGTGAGGAAGTGAAAGAAGAGAAGGAATGGGTGTGGGTAACAATTCCTGTTACATGAGTGCTTCTGTATGATATAGTCAAAAAGAGTAGTAATAGCCTTCAGTATTCCAAACTGAACTTTCTTTAAATCCTATTTTTGAATGTTTCTCAACTGGCAGTATCTAGCAAAAATTAGTCCACTGCTTTTGATTTTGTGGGAGTTACACAATCTAGTGTCAATTTGGGATTTGAGTGGTGTTAAGAGTGAAGGGTCAGTCGAGTCTGTCAATCAGGTCAGAGCCAATGAAGCCCTTGTGTGGACATGGCCTTCTCCTGAGGATTCTGGGAACTTCTGTATTTCCTCTTTAGAGGCAGGAGACACTGTCTCTCTCTCAGGCCACTCCCTTCAAGAGGTTTCTGAGAAACCAAATGAAGCTGCCTTGAGGCTGTCAGAGTTCCAGAGCTGTGGAGACCCCTGTCAACACTGAGGTGCTTACAACACCACTGGATCCACAAGACTACCGACCCACTGGCCTGCGATCTTCCTGCATTCAGCATCGTTGCATGTGTTTCATGAGATGGAGGAGGACGTTGTAGATTGGTATCAGACAGATGGGCTAATATCAGACTTATGGTCTTGATCTAGATGGGGCTGGTTTCTCAATATTCAATTACTCTTGTATGTAAAGCTCTTTCTCACTTACATTTGGCTGTCTATGACTTTATTTTTCTGACCCAGACGAACACAGATTTTTAAAAATTATAAAAATATATGGCTACTGTATCATTTGGAGTGGTTTGTATACACACCTGCATCAACTATTAGTAAACGAGAAATTCCTTCTGTGATTTTGCCTTCAGAAGAAATGGTTTCATTCATGAAAAACGATGTTTTTGTGGAGTCCCTAATTTGAGCCAACGGTTAACATCTTCAGCAGATAAAGGAAAGACTGGCTATTCAAGTCCATGCAGAAGCACTAGGAAAAAAGACCTGACAGCTTACTTTAGGAACATCAGAAAGATTTCTGGGGCAAAGTTTAACACTGCCATACACAGTGTCACCGTAAGCCACATTGACTCTAGGCTAATGCTTTTTTCTTTTCAAAAAGAAGGTTGTGTAGAAAAATAATACCAATGGGAATGAGGAATAGTGTTTTTCTCTAGCTTTTAACCAGACATCATATCCTTGAGGCAAGTCACATTCCTTCTCTGAGTTTTAAGTTCAGTATTAATAAAATAATATCATCCAAATTCAGCCAACAATATTATGAATTCAATGATAAGAGAGTGGATGGTAAGGGGTGTTGCCAAGTATAAAAGGCCTACACATTTAAATGGCAGTAACATTTGCTGAGAACTACTAATGAGGAAGCAGTTAAATAAATTAACTATGAACTTCAGAAATAGAAAAACCAGCAGATGCAAAATCTACTAATTTGATCAGTCCTAAGGCTATGAGCTTGTCACATGCACATACAAAAATATAAACACACAGCACTCATTTCATCAAAAGTGCTTTTCCCACTTTTGGATACCCTCCAAATGACAAATGACATGTGCCCATTCCCTCTGAGAGGATTCTTTGAGGCACTTAGTAAATATATTTTAGTCAATGTATTTTGAAAACTGTGCATGTCTGCTGTGTCTATAATTGTGACTAAAACTGGCCCCTGTATGTGTTTTGCCCCTTTTTTGACTCAACGAGACAGACAAATTCTGGTCTAAAACCTCCCACAATGCACCGGTGATAACTTTTCTTCCATACAAATATCAGCTAACCACAGTACACAACCAGCTGCACACATTGGAAGAAACAAATCAGAAAACCACTACTCCATAATCACAGAACTGAAAGACGTGCATCAGTAGAACGACAGCGTATTAATTCTGGCTTGAAAAACCAGAAAACAAGAATGGGACTTTTGATGAAGCTTAATTTTCTTTTGGTGCTTCAGAAATGGATAAATCATTTAAAATAAAAATGGATGTTGTATTAGAGTCTGCTCATTTCTCTTAATATTTATTATTTGGAGAAAACAAGGGCTTTTTAATGATGAAAAATAATGATGAAGTCTTCACATGAATGCTTCGAAATAGCACACAATTCATTCTCTGCTGCCTTGCTTAGCATTTGATTCAAAAATTATTTGGTGTAATTTAAGTAATCCTCCAGTATATAAAGTTTTAATTGAAAAGATATGATATTTCATTAAGTGCTGTCAACCATCCCTATTGTTACCAAATGAGGCTTGGCGATTCCTCTAAGACAGTTTTCTGCTGACTGATTTGGTCTCCATGCTGAACCAAACACAGCCCTCAAAGTGTTATTGGTGACCAGGAGCTGAATAATACAGTTTTCAACTGTATAGATATACAAAGTCTGTATATTTATATACTTTATATCAGTGTATGATCTACACTTAGGTGCATATTTTTATCAGCAATTTCCTTATAAAGTTTCAATGGTGTTCAACTTGAATTTTTTTAAGTCTTGCACCTGGAGACGTATTTATAGTTCCATGAATTAATCTACACTGAATGCTGTGACAGTAATACACAAAAAGGGAGAGGAAAAAAAGTAAAAGGAGAAAAGCATTTTGGAAGCAAATAAACCCTGAGACACAGCCTAAAATATATAAGCAAGATAGTTTAAGATAGTTCTTTTTTGTTTTTGAACATTCTTTTTCCCATTTGTGAGATAATGAGCTTTATTTTCTATTTTTCCTGGGGTTGGCAAATTCACCTTGAATAAATTGCAGGGAATAACAGAGAGGAAGGCGTATATGCAAACTACCACTGCATTTTAATTAGGGCCCATTCTCCCACATAATCACCTCCAATTCTACTTATGTTTCCTGCAGAGAATGTTAGGCTGAGGAGCCAAGAGGACAACTCGGCTGCATTTAATTATTCTGAGACTTACTGAGGTGGTTAGCAGGCACATCGGTAACAACTGTGGGTTTAGAAAATAACTTAATTCACCTGGAGAAATCTACTAATGCAAATCTACCACTTTGCTCTATCTGCACTCAAGCAGGGTCTTTATCTTAGGATCCTGAACTCATGTAATGAGTCACCTTCAAACATTCTGTCCTCCCCCAAGTCTCCAAAATGATGCCTGATACCTGCAACTCCAGAACAGTGGACATCAGTGTTTAAGGCGGGACCAGTTTTCCAGAACCTTCTGCCTAAGCAGCTACCAAACTAGTTTCTTCAAGTGTCGCTATTGCTCCTATCCTGAAAGGTTTGGTAAATTGTGAGATTGCCAAAGAACCCCCACTAATATAAACATCTCGGCTTTGTTCTTTATTATTTTTTTTATGTTTTAACATTTCGGGGGATAATAGAGATGAAATTAAACTGTCCACAAAGGGTCCTAGATAATACCTGTTTCTCCTCTTACATTTGCAAAAAGAATGACATGTGTTTTTTTTTTTAATCTAAATTCACAAGGGGAACAAGGGAAAGCAAATCACCTCACTATTGCCCAAGGCCGATTTCAACAAGGCTGAGGTCTGACATTGCTCCACCTTCCAACCTACCTTACCAGTTGGGACACCAGCCACCCCAGTCCTGCCAGTTGAGCATGATAATTCATTGCCATGGCTCCCCAGCACTCACAGGTGATACTCACAATTTTGGGGGTTATGAACAGAGTTGCTGTGATGTGCCATTGACTCGATTCCAACTGAAAGTGCCAGCAGAATGAAAGACCAGCCGGCCCTACACCTTTCTCAGAATCTCTGTGTTGCAGCCACGGTGGCCATCTCACTTGTCAAGGGTCCTGCTCTTGGTCACTGCCCTTCAGTGCAGCCAGCGGGTTACAAATGCTCACGTTACAATTATTTGGAATGATTTGGATAGCTGTGTCGACAAGTAGGCCTCTCTTGTTTGGAGCCTTTCAGCCCCACAGCTCATTGATCTCTTCCCTGTTCCTAAAATGTTACAAAGAATGACTGCCAATAAATGCCCAAAGTGCATGCTACTCGGCCGGAAGCCTCAGGCTGAAGCCACTTAGCTCCCCGAATGCAGTTCCTGAAGGCGCCGTACTTTGTGGGTTGCTTCACCAGCCACCCTCTTGCTCAAAGGCACTCAACTTTGATGTGGGCTGTTGGCTGTGAAGCCTCCCCCTCTTAGCTCCCAAGATGCTTCTTGATTTTGCTGCTTTCAGGCTATTGCTGCCCCTCCCATGCCATGGTTGTCTCCAGAGTAAAGGACGTTTGACGATCAGGGTTCCAGGGCTCCAAATGACCTGCCCCTTTTCTCTTGCTGGGAGTGATCTTCTGTTCCTCAGCTCCCCCACTGCTGCTTTGCTCTGCCCCCTTTCTGTGCTAGTTTGTTTAATACTTAATAGGATGGTTACAATACTTAACCCCGTTTTATAATCCCTCACAGCTGAATTATATAATCCTATCCAGATTTTTGCCCATCTTCTTACATAAACCCACCAGGGAAAAGTAGTAGTTATAAAGACTAGCTAGAAGAGCCCTATTCAATAATTCACTGTAATGCAATAGTTTTGATTAAAGCTAAGCTCCGTGATTTCATTTTAATTACTGTTCCTCACCAATGGAGAGCACACTGTAATGTTTGTGGGGACACTACTTGAATTTATATTTAGAAAAGAGAGTTACATTGTTTTGAAAGCAAAAAGGGTGATTGTATCCTTTAAGCCCCATCTTATAATGCAAAGATGAAAGTTCATCTAAATTTTCTTTGAGAGTGAAAAGTAGAGTTATAATAAAAATTGGAGATACTATATTAAGATAATAAATGAATATTGGTAAGGTCAGGTCTATGGCTGGCAGAAGAGCTGTGGCTCTAAGGATGTTTCTATCCGGCAGTGCTTTCCTTTTCTCGATATATCTAACCATCGTGCTTTGTAAATCTCTCAGAGATGCACATTTTCATGCAAGGGAGGATGTGTGTGTGTGTGTGTGTGTGTGTGTGTGTGTGTGCCAGACAGAGAGAGACAGAGAGAGAAAGAAAACATCTTGGTTGTCACATTGTGTACCTGTGATGAGAGGGCAAACGCTGAGACATAAGGAGGAAGATTTTACATGCTCGACTTTGTTCTAGGACCAATCGAGACTTGGATTAGCTTGACCTGGTCAACCAACTGATGGTCTATCCTCCACCTTCTCAGGAGGAAAGCAATGATACATACTGCATCTATTCTTACTTAACTGTACTTTGAGGGGTGAAGAGTTTGTCCACCTTGTGACTAACAATGACCCAAATAACTAACTTTATACCACACAAATTTCTACATGCTTTGCATATGTTAACTATTGTTCTCTCAACAGCTTTCTGGGTTAAGAACTATTAATAATTTCATTTTACACAGGAGGAAACTGCAGCAGAGGAGGAGAAAGTAACTGCAGGCAGAAAGGGAGCAGCATGTCTTATGGGTGGCAAAGCAAGGCTGTCTGGGTTCTTCATGGGGATTGCCAAGGAAGGTAACCATTTATAGATGGACATAAAAAGTCCAGTCTCACAGTGCACTTCCAACCAGACACAGGGCTGGTTCTGCACTGACTGGATGGCAGTGAGATGTCCAAACAGATATGAAATATGTAGTTTTTTTCTTTGGCTACTGGTGGTGGTTGTTGGTGGCAGAGAAACATCATTTATTCATAGGTTTTTACAGGTTTCTTTATACCTTCTAGTTCACAGATTTAAAATATCATATAATCACTGATGACCCTGAAATTCATATCACTACACCTGAGCTCCAGTTGAACAATCCACAGGAATTTCTAATTATATGAAAAAGACTATATATATTGTCTTTGATGGCTTGTATTTCAGATGAAGATCAAGACCTATCTTTTGAGATGGCTCTGAGTGTATTCAAAATTCCAGTAGAAATTAGTGTCTGGGCATGCTTACTATTTATAAAACTTGAGAATTCTAGTTTTAAATTCACTATTTTAAATTCACTATTATGTGTTTTTATAAATGTTCTCTCAGACATCACACTATCTCACTGGTGCTATATTATCATGAAAAAAGCTTTGAAACAAACATGCACAACCTTGCTATTTTTATCTTATATCTTCTGATGTCCCTTAAAGCTATACATGATAGTGAAAGCCCCAAATCCATTTGCAGAAGAATCCTAAAGTGGATTAAGCTTCCATTGAATATCCTATTTGATTTTTTAAAAAATGTTATCAACAAACTTTATAGTTCATTTGCTATCACAAAGTCATGGACTTTCAACTTACTGGACTTAGGTTCAAATTTCTTGATTTTGAGGAATTGGCAATTTAGCACCCACAAATATTTTCTATTTTGACTGCTTTTTGTAACATGTCTTAGTTCATCAACATAGTTTTGCCTTAGTAAATGTGGGCTATTAAAAAAATATCCTAATATTAACCCTGTCTTTTTAGTAGTGTTCAGTCACTTTGGTTTTAATCTGAAAAAATGAACATTCAATGCATTTATTCTTAAAAACTTTCCATATGCACATATCTTTTTCTTTTTGGACAATTGATCCTGCAGCTGGTAGCCTAACATATAACCACTATGCCACCAGGGCCCCTGGTCCTCACTAGTACTTAAAATTATATACCTTTGGCTAGATTAGTGACATTATTATAATTACCAAATATCTCATGGAGGTTGCTTATATTATTTTCCAATAACCTTATATTGCAGGCTTTAAAGAGGATCTATGTAGATATGAACTATATGAATGGATTTTAATCATGAGCCAAATTTAAAAACAAATTTAAAATTTGTTCTTATGGATGTGGCTTTGCTTAATGCTTGTCTTCTTGATGTATTTTTTTTGTTGGTTCTTTTTTTTGGGGGGGGAGAGGGCATCACTGCTCTCCAGTGGTGGGAGTAGGAAGCCCAGCCCCACTGCTGGAATTGAACCTCCGTCCCAGTGGGCCGCAGTCCCGCGCACAACCACTACGCCACTGGGGTTCAGCCCTCTTCTTGATGTATTTATTGAAGAGATGGTTGCTATATTAGTATGCTGAAGAAATAATATGGGGTGTAGCGATCAGAAGGAATAGGTCCTGAGGTCTTAAGAGCTTGTGTTAAATCAATCAGCCATCTAAATGAGGAGTTAACTTAGTCGGCATGCAAAGAGCACACCAGTTTATGTGATCAAGGATTGTTAATAGTAAAATCCATGACTAGAAAAAGGAATTGTATTGGTGCTTAGATCCTGAGAACCTAGCTTTCAACAGGCTATTGATGACAGTGAAAGTCTCAATTCCTTTTGCCGAATCCTAACGTGGATTAAGTTTCCTTCGAATGTCCTCTGATAACTGACAAGACTGTGTATAGCCTTGTTCTCAGACAGAGTGCCCTGGAAAATAAACGACTCTCACACACACGTCCACTATCTCAGGAAGGGACAATCTCCCTTAGGGGTATGTCTGAGTATAACTTTGATGGAGGTGACCTTACTAAGGGTTGCACAGTCATGAGTCAATGAGTCAGACGCTGAATTCCTATGATGACTCTAGACCAGTACTGTAAGCTCCTCTGTCTGATATAATGTATGTGTCCCGATATGTTAATGATAGTTATCATTGACCTCCCACGGCATTTTTAAACCCATGTATTTCAGCTAGTGGTCTCCCTTCTCAGGGTGATCTATCTTTGTAGTTACCTGGTCCTTCTTCTGCCTAAGACTTAATAAATGTTCTCATTAAAAAAAAAAACTCAAAAGGGTGTGATTTACCTAAAGATAAAATTTGAAGTTCAGGGAGGAAAGAGAATGGGATTATAATGAGCTGCAATGCAATGTGTGTGAATAAAACATTATGAATAATGTTTGAGAATGGAATACTGATGATATCTGGAAACCATACCTTAATTCATAATAACTTTTAAAAAAGAAAAAGGATTGATGCAGTAGCTACAACAATTGATTCAAATGTAACAATTGTGAGGTTGGCATAGGATCCACCAGTGTGTCCTTCTGTTCTTATGAACTTGATGCCCCTGACAATAAGAGCAGGTTGCTCAGTCTGCTTCAGTGGAGACTCCAAACTAATCTTGACGAAGGAGAAAGGGCAGTCAGCTCCTTCTGAAAGCCAGTGATTGAAAACCTGAGGGAACACAAACTTCTGATCTGCAAGTAATCATGATGCATTGCTGAGTATCATTTTCTTCCATTATGTTTGGATTTGCTATAAATCAGAGGTCAATATCAGGTCAATTAAGAACCAACAATTTATGCACACACACAGTATACTATAGGGCCTTTATGAGTTGACAGTGATTCCATGGCGATGATTCAGGATATTTTTTCTTTACTTTGTTTTTTTGTGTACTATCATTCAAGAACTAAGAAACCCTAGTGGTTGGTGGCCTACAAATATAGCTGCAAACCACATAAGGCTCTTCTCTGTCTGATGTATACTGCTTAATGTGATTGGACTCACAGCCATGATGCTGTTCTTACATACATTTACAGAATCTACATGTTTTGTGATGCTCAGGAAACAATTGCTTTCATCTTCTTCTTGGCTTATGACAGCTGCTCTAGGGAAATGGAAGATACCATCAACCCAGAAGACCACATCACTTGCTTCCTGCCTAAGAGACAGGTTGACAGTAGCTATTATCTACCTCGTCCCCTCTGTATTGCAGCTGATAGAGAACCACAATTAAATAGAAACCACCCCTGCCCCCTAGTTTCACCACATATTGGGCTCTCCCTCCTGGAAAACAGCCTTGTGACCAAGGCTTGGTCTTAGACTCCTTTATTATCCCTCAAATGATATATATTCTGTATCCTTTTTGTTCTGAGGGGTAGCTTCTCCGGCTGTTACTTTTATAGGTGCACAGTGGGGCTGGATGAGCTGAGGACTGAAGATTTTCTGTGTAGGCTTGACAAACACTAGCCTGAAGGTGTCTTCTTCCTTTCTTCACTACATGGTAGCAAATTATTTTTTAACAGCTGGGTGTGCCGTAAGCTAAAAACAAATATAAACAGGGAAAGAGACTTCAAAGGGATGAAGTTTCTTCACCCACTTGAAAGGTTAGAGGGCTGTCATTGTCTTCCTGCTAATTTTCAAAAATCAGAGACTCTTTCTCCCAATGTCCTGGATTTGTGGGCCATTGCCTTCTGCTCCTTTTGAAAACCATGGCATGGCATGGCTCAGGAAGGTAGAAGGATCCTATGTCCCTGGGCTTCTCTATTCTACCTTCTTTTATTCAAGATAGAGAGAGGGAGAGAACTCGGCGGTGGGTCAGAGAGAGAAGAAGAGAGTGAACAAAACACTGCAAAAACAGAGATGCACCTGGCTTGGGTTCCAGCAAAGCTTGTGCTGCTTGAAGGCTTAAGGACAGTCCTGCTTTTAACTAACTGGTACCCATTTCTGTAAAGCTCCTGGAGCCTCCCTGGGTGTTTCTGAGCTCCCTGGTCAGCAGCACCTCTTGCTTCCTGTGTTTAGGCTGCTTAGAGCAGAAAGAGAAGCAGAGGTGGGGACAGGTGTGTCTTATAGGATTATAAGGAGTCTCTGGGTTGGTACAAACAGTTCTTTTCTTGATTACTAGTAGAAATAAGAGTAAGAACAATGATGAGGACAGTACAGGATAAGACAGAGTCATATGCTGTTGTTGCTATGAGGAGGGGCTGGCCTGGGTCCTTTTTAGAAAAGATGATCTTTTGAGTCCATTCAGAGGTACATTGGAAGATGGGCCTGGCCGTAGACTTCTGAAGGCAACAGCCTTGAAAACCCTCAGGAGCATGAAGAACAGAATGATGAATGATCAAAAGGGGGGAAAGTGCATGAAAAGCCATTTCACTAAAGAGGACATTCCATTTCCCCCCAAACACATGAAAGGATACAGACATCATGGGGCATCAGAGATGCAATTCAAAGCACAAGGAGACACTGTTTTACACACATGAGGGTCACTAGGAGTTAGCATATCCTTGATGCTATGCTTCAACTTGATGTCTAAGAAGACTAAGAATTTTTAAAGATGAAACCAAATCACCTCAAACCAAAAAGTAAACAAGGGAAATTAAAAATCCTGGCAATGATGTGTGTAAAATGGATTCCCTGGCCATGGTTGTCAAAAACGCAAATGGTACAGTCACTGTGCAAGAAAGTGTGATGAATCTTCAAAAGTGAAAGAAAAAAGAAGAAAAAGAAACAATTACATAAACTACCCTATGACCCACCAATTCCACTACTAGGAATATGCCCAAGGAGCTTAAAAACAGTACCTCAAAGAGCTTCATGTCCACCAGTTTTCGTTACATGATGAATCACAATAGCCAAAATGTGGGGTCAAACTAAATGCAGCAAATGAATGTATTTTCCACACGTAATGCATGTCTGCAATGAAAAACTACTCAGTCCCAAAGAGTGACAATTTCTTGACACAAGTAACAACATAAATAGAGTCTGAAGACATGCTGAATGAAATAAAGCAATAGCAAAAGAACAAATATTGAATTTATAGAAACAGGCAAGAACAGGACAATGTGTAGATCAAGTACAGTAATAGTTACCAGAAGTGGACAGAAATGGGAGGAGGGCTATTAGGTATGAAACACTGAATTTCAGTTTATGGTCAGCCAAGAGCTATTTTGTTTAGGAATAGGGGTACACAGTTGTCTAATGTAATTTCTGTCAATAAGTTCCATACCTGTTAAACAATAAATTGGCAAAAAAATATGTGAAAGATATTTTTACAGCAACAACAACAGGAAGAGTAAATGCTGGGGCTTCTTATGTGCAACTAAACACCTCATAATATTTAATATCTTGATTTGGAGCTTTAGGGTTGAAGGCTTACGCGGTATTGAAACACTAATCACTAATAATAACAATATTAATATTTTCAGTGATTAGTGCTTCTGCTGTATCTTGTATGCTTTTATGTAATGCTTGAGGTCTTAAGGATTTTCAAGTACCATCCAAAATACACAATTGATTTCTATTGCCCAGAAACATCAGGAAGAGTCAGGGATAGGGGAATGAAATGGATTGTCTGATTAACTGCCTCTTGAAATTTCTCTGTTTTTTACCACAGGATAAGAAAAATTATATCAAAAAATTTTTTTAACCATTTGTAAATCAGTACAGTGATCAGAGATTTTACAGAAGGAGTGTGATCAAAGGGGAGAAACTATCAAATATGTTAGGGATCTGAACTTTTTGGAGCCATGAAAGCTGGCTGAACTTCCCAAACTATTGTCCTGTGATCATCTTAAAGTTTTAAACCAGAACAACTCCCTAGGGTTTTAACATCAAACAATAGGTTAGCTTAACTAGTAAATAACATCCAAACACAAACTGTGCTAGATAAAAAAAGATTTGATAGGAAGCTTACAGGACCATAAGTCACTCTTGTTAATGGGAGAGGAACAATTGGGAAAAGGAGGGTGACTAAGGTTGCACAACCGCAGAAATGTAATCAACGCACAAAACTGACATGTTGATATGTTAATTAGTCTATGTTCTGCTATGTTTGTTATCTACAACAGTGAAATTCACATTAATTAGTTATGTTAAAACTTCAGAAACTCCTGTAGGACAGTGGTATATACACATGGGATTACCATAAAGTAGAATAGACTTGATCAAAAGTAACGGATACAGGATTATAAATATAGCCAGAATGTAACAGAGTAAAGAGAGACTAGTGAGGGCAGGACAAATGCCTTGAGATTTCCAAGCGCCTTTCGAAAAGACATCTAAGCCTAGTAAAATCTTCACTAAGACTCTCTGGTGTCCTCTTTCCTGTTGACCCTGAAAGGACTCTGAAATTTTCAATTGAGCCCCATCACCTCAGCAAGGTACTTCTTTGTAACACCAAGTACCTCAGGCGAGAGAAGGCACAGAGATTGCGCTATTGAGTGGGAATGAAAACTTAACTGCCACAAATTATTATTAGAATTTTGATTATTTACCTTAAAGAGCACACAAAAGTGCATAGTAAAAATGTATTAAAGCTTCATGTTTACAAGTTTATGAAGACAAATATAAGCATACTATGTACATATGTGTGTGTGTGTGTGTGTGTGTGTGTGTGCAGAACTAAACCCATTGTCACCGAGCAATCAGACTGTTAGCAATGTGATAGAGGATTTCCCAGGCTGGAAATACTTACAAGATCAGAGAGCCTCATCTGTCTGCTACAGAGATGTTGGTGTGTTTGAAACCCAAACGTTCGGTTAATAGTCCAGTGCTTACCTAACACAGCCACTAGATTATCTGTATAGATCCTTTCCATCCCTATTTACTGATAGATGTTTCATGTCTTTAAAACTTTTTTCCTTATTCTAGTCTGTTGTAACTATTCAGTTTTCTTTTATTCTGGTTATCCAGGTAAATAGTTTGCGAATTTTAGAGTCCTTTATTGACCCTTGGGTTCATGCACTCCCAGTCTGTGCATCTGGTATTTCAGAGTAAGGACGAAGGAACATTTGCTACTTGCCTGCCTCACTTGCCTTATCACGATCCTTCCATTTTGCCCACCATTACTATGGAATTATATATTATTAATAAGAAAACAAACAAACAAGATACAGTCCTTGCTTTCAAAACACCTATGGCTCCATTCTTTTCTTCTTCATTATCATTGTCTATTTAAGTTTGGCTGAATAATATTTTATATCATTTTATGATTTTTCTTAACTCCTGCATCAGATATATACACACTGCCCTTTTTTTGTGTGTTTGATTTACTGTAGGTGGAAGCCAAAAGTCTCAAAAAGATATTTCATTTCTGGACTTTCCTTTTTCCCAAATTAATACTCAATCAAGAGACCATAGAGATGAAACTCTCCTGGATGAGTTGAAATTTCCCAAACCTGGTATGGGTCAAAACCCTTTTATTTATGGGATCCAAACTTGCTCTGACAGAAGCATACCAAGGAACTGGTATATCTGAGAGAAGCTCATTTTCTAATATAATCAAGGAGGTGTGTGAACTTGGAGCAAGTATTGTGTTAGTACAGTCACATGAAGCGGTATTTTCATGGATTCTCAAATTAGTTTCCTCACATAGGTGAATCATTTTAAAGAGAATTGTCAGCCAGATTTTTATACGTCCTGAATGACTTTAGCAACTGCCTGTCACTTTTTTTCCCCTCCACAAGCCATTTCAGAAAAAAAAAAAACATTAAAAAATTTTTTTAGAGTCTGGAAGGAATTATTTTGTAAATAAACTGTGTGTGTGTGTGTGTGTGAGTGAGAGAGAGAGAGAGAGAGAGAGAGAGAAAGAGAGAGAGAGAGAGAGAGAATGGTTTTCAGAGAGAGAGAGAGAGAATGAGAATTAGAGAGAAAGAGAGAAAATGAGAGAGTAGGAGAAAGAGAGGAGTATTGGGATTTTTATTATCATTTTTAATTAGTTCAATTTCAGGTTTACATATCTCAGAGGAACACTATGTGTATTTGGCAATTAATGTTTGTAAATCACCTTGGGATCCTTGCGGGGGAGAAAGGCTATGTAAATGAGTAATGTGGTAATGAAAATAATAATACATGCACTTACATTTCTAAGAAAATTGCCTGAATTAAGTCTCCATATCTAAGAAGGGTTATACATAGCATCCCTCTTGAAATAAAAATGATTATTATACTTCTCCTAACTTTATATCATAATAGAACATATCTGCTAAATACATAATATAAACATAACTCATGGATGTGATTTTTAATAAATTTATACTTATCATTTATACAAGTAACCCTTTTACTATTTGTATTTAGTTATTCAAGAACTAAAGACTATTCATATTTTGGGGATGATATTATGTGAAAACTAATTGGTATTTGTTTCAACATAATTGCTTAATGTTTCTCCATAATAAATTATGATTCTGTTACTAATTAAAGTCTTGTCAATTGCTTAATGAATATTTTTGTGAAATATTTTTTTTTAAATCATTCTTTTAAAAGTAACACCAACAATAACAAAAACCCTGAAGTGCCCATGAACCATCAATGCCTATTCTCTCAATTAACTCTCATTTTCTCTCAATTTTACAGGCCGCTCATCATATGCTGTTGACAGCTTCCTTTCCCTTTGGATTTGGAGTGAGGAAGTGGGGAAGAGACTTTAAAGGGACCTGAAACTTAGTTGTTCCCGACAATACATAAAGTATGGTAGATCATTAGATCTGTGTTAATCAGACTTTTGCACATAAGAAAGGAAGAAAACTTTGCTTTTGGATATTCATCATTTCTTTCTCATTATACATTTCTACTTATTTCCTATGAGGCCTCTTTTAAGTTGAGATATTACTTTGATTATTTTGTTCCTCTGATTTTTTTGTTTGTTGTCTGTCTCTCCCAATAAGAATACAATCGTTTTAGGCAAAATTGTCTTCTTTCATATGCATATTCTGAGCTTTACTGACTATATACTGTTTTTAAATTATTTTTTATGAACCCTACGTTTATTTATTACATAATATTGCTTTTGTTGTTGTTGTACAACTCAAAGTTGATTCCAAGGCATCAGGAAGGCCTTTGTGCCTATTTTCATATGCACACATGACACCATCGATTTCAAGCTACCAATGGGATATAATTACCACGTCGCGGCCCTAGAAGCACAGCTCTCATAAATTGCCTGAGTCAGCTCTAGTGTAACACAGACTCCAACTTAGCAAATTCTACATCGTTCTCTTCACATTTTTAAGGCAATAAATAATTCCTTACACTCAAATTATTATAATTTATCATCACAGTAAATATTAGATGAAGCAATTTGACATATCCAGTATATGTGTTTTAAACCCAGTAATATACAAAATGTGGATATTTGTGGAGTTAAAAGGATGCTGTCATGAAGTGAGTATGATATACATTTGGAATTTGGAAAACTCAGGTTCGTTTCTGGGCTCTGTCACTAATTTTGTCATTTTATACAAGTTACATAAAATTGCCAACTCTAGCCCATTGAAAAATGGGCACAATGATATTGTAAAAATTTAAATTTAAAGATAACAATAGCTAACATTTATTGAGCATTTAATACCTAACAAATCTTGCTTTATAATTTTACATTAGGAAACAATTTCAATATTAAATCTACCTGCTTAAGTAAATGCGATTATTATTTTCATTTTTCTGGAAAGTAAATTGAAGTACACTTAGATTCTGGTAAGTAACATCACAAGAAACAGAGTTAGGTTTTAAATCAAGAGTCCTTGGATAGTGCAAAATATTAGCATACTTTCTTGGTTATTTGAATTCATCCAGAAGTACCTTGTACAAAAGGCCTGGTAATATACTGTTGAAATATCAGACATTGAAAATTCAATGAAGAAGAGCTCCAGAAAGACACCCATGAGTAGCCATGATTCTAAGTTGACCAGACAAGTGATTTTTGGATAGATTATACTGCATCACTATCTAAAGGAGTTTATTCAGCACAATTCTTGCCATATATAAATTTTAACCTGACTTTTACATTATCAATAGTTCTAAGATTTTATTTCATAATGATTTGTTTGAGAAATATTTTTCTAATACTAATTTGTTCAGACTATTCGTCTCTTAGTCAGTCACCAAGTACTTAACCACCATATTACTCGGATTTTTTCCTAATATTTACATCAGCAAAACCATTTTTTTTAGAAAGATTAGTGACAGGTGAGCCTCAATAAGGTGGAAGCTAAAGATGTTCCAAATGTTAGATTTTGTAAAATGCTAAGTCACTCCATTGTTCTTTATTCCACTTTTGTTTTACCACTCCATTACCCACGCAGCTTATATCAACTACTGTTCATCCTCAAAGTTTTAGTCTTCAAGTCTAAAGGTTTTGCAACATCAACATAGTTGTGGAGGTTGGCAAGGCCCAGATTTGAAGTTTAAGCGTCCATCTGAAGCAGCAATTCTAAACCTGTGGGTTGCAATGACTTTAGTGGTCGAAAGATCCTTTCACAGAGGTTGCCTAAGACCATCAGAAGATGCATATTTCCAATGGTTTTAGGAACTGAGTCAATGCTCCTCTGTTGGTCTCCAGGAGGGTCCACCCCATGAAGATATGCTCACATACAAATACCTGGCATGAAGACTGTTACCCATGCTACCTCGTGCTTCAAGACAAAATTTCATTTATTTATCATTAGAAATAAATATCTCACCATATGTAATTACATTTTGTTTTTGTGATTAATCCCTATGCTTTAATTATGTTCAATTTGTAACAATGAAAATCAATGAAAATCCTGCAAATCAAATATTCATATTATGATTCATAACAGTAGAAAATTACAGTGATAAAGTAGCAATGAAAATAATTTTACGGTTGGGGGTCACCATAACAAGAGGAACTATATTAAAAGCTGCAACATTAGGAAGGTTGAGAACCGCTGATCTGAAGGATTCTCCTTATTTCATGAAATTGGCTATTGATTCACAAGGCCACACCTGATAAAGTACCAGGTCAGGTGTTGGCTTAAGTTCCAAGAACAAGAGATTATGTGGAGGCATGCTAGATGCAGGGCCTCAATTTTTTTCAAAGGTGCTAGAGCAGATCAAGATAATGTCTTGCCTATGTCTAGGGCTTTCTATGTTTTGAGAATGATGAGGAAACAAATGTACAAAGGTGCTTGACATACAATGGATGGATTGTGGTAAGAGTTGTATGAACCCCCAATAAAATGATGAAAAAAAACCCCCAAAATGGAGAACCTGACCTGTTCCTTTTATGTATTTTCAATCTTAAAGCATTGCTCAAACACCTTCGTTGTAGGTATCTATGGTGGGGGTTGAAATACTGGTAGCATAAATTCCAATATCACAGCAACAGACAGGCCACTACAGTCAGACAAATTGACAGAATAGTGGTGGGTATAAGAAATATAGAGACTATGTAGGTAGCTCATGGGTTATGAATGAGATTAATTTCTAAGTGTGTCTTTAAGTCCAATTTGTAAGTAAATAGGGATAGGTGTATTTGATTCTTATAAAGCTTTAACTTAAAGTTAACAAAGGCTGGAAGTTGATACATTAGAAAATGCAAGTACAGGAAGTGAAGGTGACCCTGATGAAGAATTTGTTTCACATTGATGTTCATTCAACCCAGGTCTTAGAATCTCTTTACCCGATTCAATTCTAGATTGAATGTTTACATTTCTATCCTAATTATATTGAATAAGAATTTACATTTGAACGAGATTCCCAAGAATCAGTTATCTATAAGACTCATGTGGGGATCTTGTTAAACCATTACTTCTGACTCAATATATCAGTGGTGGGAATATAATTTCCCTCAGAGCTTCCTGACTACAAACAGCTCCAACAGATTGAACTTGTTCAAAGACCTGACTCAATTGCTTCAAAGTGAGGGCAAATATACAATACATTAAAGGGAATGTAGGAATTGTCTCTAAAAGAAATGTTTATTACCTAGGAACTGCCTGTACATATAGAATTAAAACAAAGCTAGAAATCACTAAGATAAGAAGGACAGTAAGTACAATTAAAATGTTCTGTTGTTTTATATTTATATCTCTGCTATAAAATTAAACTTGATAATTCAAACATTCTGTTATCTATGAATAACATAGGACATTGTGCATATGGATTACAAGTAATAAATACTATCCACTGTAATAAAGGAAAACCAGAATGTAATAAACATTCTCAATACATACAAGGGGGGAGGAAGAGACACTAGAAAGAACATTTAGAAAGTCATATTGAAATGTTAGCAGTAAACCTATAACCTTTTAGTATTTATATTAATTAAAATACATCTCCAGCTTTGTGGTAGCTATTGTATAATATTGCTTGACTATGGAATGCAATGATATATGTATTAGCTCCCAATATAAAAATTAAAATAAATAAATAAAGGCAGCTTGACCAACTATCAGAAAGCAAAGCATAAATCAATTTTACAAAGAATACAACAGTCTAAAAATAAATCTTTCAGAAATGTTAAAAATAAAATATTATAAATAACTTAAACAGTAATTTAGTCTCTATTGCTATGCACGATACAAGCCCAGAATTTTAGTGGAATACAGGAACTATTTCATTTTTTTTCATGGAGTAGACCTAGAAGAGTTATGATTTCTCAAATTCTGAAACCTCTGTTGAGGAGACTCAGACAATTCAAATCTCTTGAAGTTATATAATAAGAAATATTATAAAGTTATAAATTTATAGGAGAAAAGTAAAATTCACCTAAAGGTACAGTAAAAATATCTAGGTGTGCTGTATATCTTAATGCATAAAGGAAATATAGCATAAGAAAATATAACTCTAATTTAAGAAATAATTTCTTAAATTGGGGCATTAAAAGAATAACTGTAAAAAGAAGTATTGATATTTTGAGTGCATTATTTTAATATACATCAAAAGAGAAAACACCAATTTTCATAGTCAATGCACCGTATTTGCACCACTTCATTATACAACAAGCCTTTCATGGCATTCTGCCCCACCCTAGGTCATATGATCCACTGTGTACCAACTTTATAGCAGTTTCCAAAAATATACAGGCTGTAATATTTTCTATTATAATATGTATGACTTCTTTTCTTCTGTTTTTGGAAGGGTATACATTGTTGATGTTGTTCTAGTTGTTATGTTAAGATGTAGACTTTGCATTTCTTCTCTTTTTCATGAGTGCATTGATTGCTGTAAATTGCTCTCTGATAACTGCTTTTGCTGTATCCTAAAGCTTTAGAATATTGTGTTATCAATTGTTTCAAAGAATTTCTTAGTTTCATCCCTTATTTGATCTACCATCTACTGCCCAGGTCTTTTAAAGTAGTATATTGTCCAGTTTTCCATGTGTTTGTCTTTATGTTCCTGCACTTTAGATTATTGATTTCCAGTATTCTGGCACTATAATATTGCAAAATGTTGTAGGATCTTGATGTTTTTGAATATACTAAGATTTGCTTTGCAGTCTGACATGTGATCTATTCTAGAATATGTATTGTGTGCACTGTATAAAAAAGGAATATTATATTATTATCTGGTGAAATTCTGTGTATATTTAGGAAGTGTAGTTGGTTGACAATAACTGGATTAATAATTTCCTAGGAACATAGGGAGAGAACTTGCAGGCAATTAGGCAGTTAACCACAATGAATACAAGAAAGCAGAACATATCCCAAAACCGATTGTGGTAATGATTATACCACGTGTTAGACAGATATCTCTAGAGAAACAAGACCAAGACACTTATGATTTTATAAATATATAGATGATGATAAATGATAGATAGCTACAGCATAAGAAATAAACAGCTAAGTAGTCTATAGAGCTGTACAAATGGCTCAGGGCTACTCACTTCCATCAGACAGCTAATACACTGACAGTCCTTCAAGTCAGGAGGGCTGCCGAATGCAAGTCAAGGAAGCAATAGCTTCTGTAATGCAATTCAGGAAATCTGGCCACAGGCAGCAAACAGCAGGGCAGGTCACCAAGAGTCAGCCAGATGGCAGGTTCCGACTCAAGTGATGGATGTACTCCAGTAGTGTGGTGAAGCAGGTCTTGAAAGAACTTCGAACTGGAATGACACAGTCCACAGCTGAGGTGTACCTCAGGTAGTATAGCTTGCAAGTTGAGGCAGTCCCACACTGGTCTGATCACCAAAAATCAAGAGCCCAGAAAGGTGAAATTCGCCAAGCTATTTATCTCTCTGCCCTTTCATTAAACTGCCATGTGTTCATTGGCTAGGTTGGTGCAATCAGCCTACCTATTACACACCATTTTTGTAATAGGATTGACCTATTGAATTTTTTAACAAGTGAATTATGTAGCAATAAAACCATTATGAAAAAAAAGGTTAGTACCAACAACTTGGGCTTCAGGAAAATAACAGTCTTAAGCAGCCTCCATTCTAAGATCTTCAACCAGGCTTCTGAGGATTCTAGGTTTTCTTCTTACGCTATCTTAATATTCACCCACAGTCGCAGCATGGTGCAAGGCTCTTTTTGATGTCACTCCCTATTACATAGCTTGAGTGTACTCTGACTTCTCCTGAGACATCACTTTTGCTCCATTTCTTTGTAGATTTTAACACATGAGCTTGACAACATTTACTTTTGTATCATCCATAGTGTTTTTATATCCTTTTGAAGGAATAATTACTAAACCACGACTGAAAATCCTTAGGAGCCTAGAACCATGATACTGAGTCAGAAAAATATTTTCTAATAGCTTATCTCTACTAAAGTCTTTAAATTTAAAAGCGGAAGCTACCATCTCCTATCTTACTACATTATTCTTTCACTGAGCTAACATTCTAGGAGATGTTGCTGCTTTATTAATTGTTAAGATGTCTATATGATAAATACGGAAAACAAAATCTATCATGTAATCATTCCTTTCAAATTTATATCTTTAAGAAATCTTATCTGTGTACATAAAAATCATTAGCTTCATGCTTAGCATTGAATTATATATTTACATAAAATATTAAAAATTTAAAATAAAAAATCGTGTGCTGTTCATTGAATAAACAGGACTTGAGGAGAATTTTTTTTAAAGTCAGGACTCTGAAAAATAAAATAATAGTAAGTCAATTTTTCAAATGTCCATTCCTGTATTCAGTGTACATTTATTGAATACCTATGATGTAACTGGAATTCCAGGTTGGTACAAAAATTTTATAAACTTGACTGCTAAATAAAAAGTTGATGTTCTGAACTCATCAGAGATTTCTCAGAAGAAAGACTGAGATATATACTTCTAAAAGACAAAACCAAAACCCAGCAAGTAAAAACACTGTGGGAGATTGTACAAGTCAAAACTGATTCTATTGTAACTGGTGTTTGACATAGGGGAAAAAAATCCATATTCTAGTACTGAGGGTATGAAAGGCAGAGACAATATCAACTATAACAAAAATCCTGCAATTATATAATATGAAACATAAGGTAATGGTATGAGAATGAAAGTATGCCTTGCTGAATACAGGATGGGAAGTAGAGGATTTTCTATTTAGATGACTTTTAAACAGAAATCTACAGAAAGAAAATAAGCAAAATAGATTCCTATTATCGGTATTAGTGTATGAGTGTATTTGAAGACCATGATTGAGAAAAGTGCATCCAAAATATTGTATGAGAATAGAGCATGAGAAAAGTGTTCAGGTCATACAGGTTATCTTTGTCTTAGAATTTGTTCTCAAGGTCATTCTGGGAGAGGAAGCATTGGAAAAGTTTGTGTAAGAGAGTTCCTTGTTAAGACTTCTGTTTTAAAGGAGCCAGTCTGGGTGTTGCTAGGGAAACAAACCAATGGATAAGGACTGAAGGAGCAAGAGACTATTTCAGACTATTTCCAAAGCTGGATATGAGATCCAGATGATTTGGACAGGCAAGGTCTTGGTGTATATGGTGAAAAATTATAATACATGTTTTATACTGTGTGCATAAGGCATGGAGAATTCTGGTCAAATGTTTCAAGATGTCCAGAGGATATATTTAGATACAGATTTTTAAATTCAAGTGAAATAACAGAGGAAATTTTAATGAAATCATATTTAAGTGAACTAGATTGAAGTGAATAAGCAAGGGTTTTCAGATATCTTAATTTAGTGGCTTCAAAATATTTATTTTTGTTTTCTAAAGAACAATGGATTACTTGTTCAGGTGTAAATAAGAATTGATTCATTCCACATACTTTTCAGTGCTACATTTCTGATGTATTTGCTTTGAATTATGCTCTCTTGCAAACAAGTCAATATTAGCACATTTACTGGCTTAAGAAATATTATTTTTCTTGGAGGGAAAAACATGTGTTCTGAAGACATAAGGCTTATAAGTCTGTGGGCAAAAATATATAAGACTTCTTCTGGAATAAGTTTATGGAACTAAGTGGGTAGTGAACTCTTACTTTTCTTTTTGAAAAGTATTCCCAGAGAGGTCTTTATTGAGCTATTCTTCACAGAGTGTTACAGTCATCAACTGTCTTTGTATGATTCTTTCCCATTACAGTATTGGTGCAGACATTTTTAAAGTTTTTGCATTTTAAATTTTAAAATGTACCTTGGGTAGGTCTATAGTAGTGTTCTAGATCTGAAAAGATAGTTATCACACAGGCTACAATTAAATTTTTGTGAGTTTATACAGTGAAATATTACTTAAGAAACAGAATCAGTGTTTAAATCTTTTCCTTCACATGATGAAATTACATGTATATTTATTAAAAATATGTGATTTTAGGATTACTCTCTAAATTTGTTTGTTATGTCTCAACTGGGTTTCTTATTTTACTTTCAAATCTAGGTGAGTTTAAATAATTTGGAATCCCTGAGTTCATTACTAAATCACATTTTAATATTGAAATAGTGCTGATTAATTTATGGGTAAGTCAATTCTTAGGACTGAAAACTAAGTGATTGGATGTTGGATTTTATGTAATGATTGATAAGTGCAACCTTGTTATTCCCCCACCTTGCAGGGAGTGGGGGAGTGAAGTGTATCTCATGGTTTGAAAACTATGGGTTCTTGCACATTTTAAGGATAATTGTTTTGGTCAAACAATTTTGATAAACACAAAAGCACTAATAGAAATGTTTCAAGTCTATTTGAAAAGGTAGTGGTTAGTTTTATTTCTTTCATTTTTAAAAAACAAAACATGAACTTGAGGATACTATCTTGATTCATATTGAATATAACAGCACTCTATAAATCAAATACATCACCCTTCACCATATATAAAATTAAATCATAAAGCATTACAACTGGTGCTCCAGTTCATATATATATATACACATATATATGTACTTATTTGAAATAAGACATCTTACAATATGCGTCAACAATCTGTGAATGGCTGTTGTCAAATTATTCCACTAATACATTTATATTCATCTTAGTAGGGTATTTTTTGAAAAAAGAGAATGATACTTCTTGTCCCATGGGCAAGGTTAGAGAGAAAATAATTTTAAAATAAAATTCAAGTGGACATCTAAGATTGTCTGTACTTATGAAAATGCTGACCCACATAAACCAAGTAGTTATTAGATTAGGAAAGTACTTTAAGGAAGATTGAAGACATCCACGATATTCAAGAAAGGGAAGAGCATCAGTCACAAGTAAAGAAATTGTGACTGAACTTTTGAACATGGTGGGAAAAGATGGTAGAATCGCCACTGCCCTGGGAGCTGATGTTGCGAATCCCATGTGATTTGGTATTTTCACTTTTAATCGAAACTCTTGACCTCAACAAGTTTTCAACTCCATGGTGACAACAGTACTGAGAGAAGGTTTGCTAGCTCACAGAGCTCATCTTTTGTCAGTATTATAAGAAAGAGCAAAGCTAATTAGCATAACTTTATGAAATAAATCATAAACATGGTTGTGTTTTGGATTTACCAATAAAACCCAGAAAGCAAGATTTAATGGAAACTATGGCACTCAAGACAGACAGGTAAGTTCAGAAGGTCAATGCAGAAATGGCTTGGAGACTATGTCCAACCTCCTTTGACTTCACAACTTTCTTGATATTAAATCAGGCAGTTTTTCCTTGTTCTCGTCACACAACTGCTTGACCGAAGTACACATTGTCTGCCAGTTAGTTCTACTATGGTATCATGTATGCTGCTGATATGCTGGATACAATGTCACTGGTATTTCAGATACCAGCAAGAATACTCAACATGAACATGTTGACAAAGAAAAGACTAGGAAGAAGAACCGCACTGTCCACTTCTGTGTATATAGCCACTGAAAACTTTATGGAGAGCATGGACACTTTGTCAGATGAATTTTATAAACCCACAAAAGTACCATCAAAATCAAGTAGCAGAATAAGCACTGTTATCACCTTCAGAGATACCCGATGACTCTTTGCAGGGTTCCTCTAGATAAACGGTGATCTTCTTCTGTTAGTACAGACCAATTTACATTTTAAAGGAATTGTATCCTAATTGTAGCCAGAACATGACTAGCCCATGGATACAAATCAAGACTTCAAGGATACACATTCGGGTTAGCATGGGCTGCACACTGTCCTTATAGATCCTTGTGGAGATGCAAACATTCCTTGAATGACTTTTTATCCTGGAGTTTGTTTGGTCCCTGTTCTTTGCTTAATAGATTGTATTTTGACAGCATCAGATGGCCTAGTTTTTTAGACAATGTATAGTGTGACTAATTTTCCCCTCTTACTCAATTTCTCAGTGGTGGCTGAAATTGAATTAAGAAAAGCAGCAAGTGACATTATTGTAAATTTTCTTAAAATATAGAAAGAAATCGATAACATTAAAAAGCTAATTAAACACACAGGCTGCTCCCAGGTGCTTCAGATTTCCCCAAATGACTTTTAAGGATACCATACATATAGATGAGGGATTAAGCCAGGCATGAGCATCTCCTATTGAAATTTGCACAGGAAGTTCATCATCATGCTTCCTTTTCTTTCCTTACACATTTATGGCAATGGTTATAAGAATGTAAGCTCCATGAAAGTAGGGATTTACTGTTTCTTTTTTTTTAACTGGTCCACACTGTTCACACCTATATTTCAAGTTGGAAATACATATTTGCAAGCAGCAATACAAAAGTATTCATGAAGAATGCATAATCTCGAAAATTATGAAAACATCCCTGCTACCAATACATTTCTAAATACAAAACTGACTACCATATTTGCTACTTCTGTGTAGCGAGAGAAGTTCGTTTCAAAACAGATAAAATTCAGTCTTTAGGTGGGAATGGTATGAATGAAAGTCTTTTTTTTTTTAAATTTCTTTGTCGTTTGGGATCCTTCAGCATGCAAAGCCTCAGAGAGGAAGGTCCACGGAGGAACCAGGGTTGTCTTATGGCATATCCAGTCAAGCCAGAGCTGGGAATGCCTTTGGGTCATCTACATCAGGAGCAGAAGCACTAGACTTGTCCGTCCTGCTGCCACGATTGGGACACCCACCACGCCCACATCCACCTTCCTCCTCTGCCACCATGTCCCGGGCGGCCAAGGTCTCCGAAATTAATCTCCAGCTGGGATGTTATATCATTTGCTGGCTTCCGGAAATGATGGTCCATAACAGAATCTTCAGCATGACTCTCTTCACTTTTTGACGTATGAAGAACAAATCCCTTCTTCCACTGCCCATCAGCACCTTCATTTGGTTTTGCGGATATCAAATTCTACTTTTGCTCAATCCTGATTTTGAATAGCCTTCCATTCATCCGATATCATCTCTTTTGGACCCTCTTCCTTTACCTCTTCAACTTCATTCTCCTTATTCTCAGTGTCAACCATGGGACATTCTTCACCTTCAGGTGTTTCCTCAGTCACATTTGATTGATCCAAGTCAGTCAATTCATCTTTGACAGTTCCCCAGTTGTGAGATCCACTACCTCCACGCTTTTCTTCGTACTTCAGGCCAGATCTATCACTTCCACTATGCCTATTGTGGCCCACTGGACTCGAGGTTCAAATCCAGCAGCAAGACTGGGCCTCCTACTCCCACCACCGGAGGGCAGTGATGCCCCTCCAAAAAACAAAAAAATAGTTAATCTTGAAGGGTCACAAGGAAGAGGCAGGGTGCAGTATAGCAACCAACGTGGCAGTCAAGCAGCTGCGTAAAGAGTCCAGAAGGATCGCAGGAATTCACTGCCCACCAATGCTGGCGTGGTTGACAAGAAAGAGGAGACGCAGCCGCCTGTGGTGCTTAAGAAAGAAGGAATAAGGCATGTTGGAAGAAGAACTGATCCACAACTTTAGGGCGAAGGGAAAATAATTGACTGAAGGCCAGAAAGGCAACCACCTCGAGAAAGATGATTTGAAAAACCACTTGAAGAAAAAGGTAAAGGAGAAAAATTTTCAGTTGATAGACCAATTATTAACTGACCTACCCGAGGCCTGGGTGGCCTTGTAAGAGGGAGAGGAGGCCGTGGATGTAGAAAGGGAAGAGGAGATGGCTTTGACTCTCATGGCAAACGTGAATTTAGTCTGTTTCTTGGGACCATTCCTAAATCATCAGCATCCAGCACAGTGTTGAGTTTTGCATGTTCAAGGGCAACTTGTTCATGAACACTGTATCAGCCATGTGATAGCTGATTTTATGATGCTTCAAATGTTGCTGACATTTAAGAAACTGTTGGGATTAAGTAGCCAAAGTTTCATACTCCAATCACCACACACGTTATAAGCAACCTCAACAATTTACAAATATTCATGAGATGGGGGACCCTCATATACATTACCTAGACACATGGCCTTCATAATTCTAGGAAGTATTTTAGAATGTCTGAACCATCATTTCTTTCAGATCCTCTTTGTACTTGTTTTATGTGACGTGAACTTACATTCATTATTGTTCTCATTTAATAAACAAGGGAAAGTATGTCTCTTTTTGCAAACATGACTCCCTTTAATAAGAAGTACTGATTTCTGTTTCCTGATTTATTTCCAGGGAAAGATTTTCCATGGTAGTGAGGTCTTTAATAATCATTCAGTGAATGAATGGATGAATGGTTGGTGGGTAGGCAAATGTGATGGAGCAGAATTTTCAGGAGATTAAGAAAAATTGCTCTCTGAATCTTCAACAATACATTTTACCTTTCATTTGTCAGTAGATGGATGTTGTAAATGTGACCACACTCAGGTAAAACCAAGTGAAGTATCTACAATTCACTTGGAATCAGTGAAAATATACTTCAAATATGTTTGTACTCCTAAGGACATGAAGCTTAAAGGTTTCTAATACTGAAACAAGATCTATAAGCTAAAAAGACATAGGCTAGAATACCATCAAATTCAAAAGACTTAAGATAACAAAAATGTTAGTAATAATGTTTTTAATCTAGAGAGACATAAATGATATTTTAGCATTTCATGTACTTGCAAATTTTAAGAGAATTTGAACTATTAGTATGATATCTATAAAGTTATCAAATTATTCTGTAGATCAACGAACACACCTTGAACTATTTACAGGTTTTTATATTGTTATTATTTTTATATTTTTACTTATTTATATACATATATATTGGATATTACTTTTTTGTTATCATTGTTTTATTTTCTTGGGTTGCTTCATCTTAATATGCCATTTTTGTACATATTGTTATCTTAGCACATCTATCTAGATAAGATAGGCTGGATGAGTAGTCTGGAGGTGAAAATGAGGGGACTGATGGTTTGGGGGGCATGGGGCATGGGGAGGAGGGAGAAAAGAGGTGGTGTTGACCATCCCAGGGATAAGGGAACAACACTGACTCAAAATCAGTGACAAGGTGGGTGTGAGAGGCCCTATACAAATTGATCAAGAGAACAGAGAGAAAAGACCGAAACCCAAATGGAAGCTGAGCATAATAGAGAGACAAGAGAAAAATAAAAGGAAATAGAGGGAAGAACTGGTAGGTAGAAGGCATTTATAGAGATCTAAATACAGGTTTGTACATAGATGTATAATTCAGATTTTGTTTTAAGTCAAACATTTAAAGTATTTTAAAAATAGGAATGCACCTAATTATGATGATAAACATAGCTGAAATATTTGAGAGTGTTGACAAACAATAAAAGTAATCAAACATTATTCAAATTTCCTTTGCAAATAATTATTTATATGGTCTAGATTTACAAATAGAAAAAAATCAGATGTGCGTTCTCCCTTGAAATGTTAATCTAAAATATGTTTTAAAAGTTGTAACTGAAAAATTGAAGATTAATTTTGAATCTAAAGAAAACTCTGAGTAGTATTTTGTTATCACCTAAATACTCCCAGTAATGCAAATTTTATCTGATTCTAATTTATGAATTTAGAGCCATATTTTACAACCTCTCATATTTATGATCATTAAATGCTAATCAAGTGAAAATGGCACATTTCATTTTGGCCCCATCAACAATTAGATTTGATGGTGAAGATATCTACATTATTACCTACATGTTTAAAACAAAGTTGCCTTGGCAGGAACTTCAACTGGAGCACAGGACATAACTGTGGTTAGAAAGAACCTGTTGATCTGGAACACCTCTATGTGACACAGGACTGAATATCCTGGCTGAACCAATTCAAAGACAACTAACTTCAATCTGCAGAGCAAACTGGGCTATAAGAAGAATAATTCAAAACCAGAACTGGAAGAAGACTTATTAAAAATCTGTTGTAAGCAGATGACTCAACCTGGCTTGCTGAAAGCGACAAGGCCTTTTTTACTGATGAAGATCAGAGTGTAATTCCCATGAATTATGCTGCAACAGAAAGAGAACAAAAGTCTTTATTGGACCATTAAGCAATACCACAATAAATGGGGGGATTTTGAAATTGTCAACTAATATCTACTTATATCTAGAGTCGAGGACCGTGGAAGCAGCAGTCAAGAATTCAGATGATGTACTGCATTGGGCAGATCTGGGGCATATGGTGTCTTTAGGGTATTAAAAAGCAACCAACTTCAGGCATGTGGCCTCCTCTCTGGGGCACGGACAGTGGGGAAGTGGGTGTTGGGACACATTGTACAGTGTACAGGATGAAAAAAATAATTTGTAAATTGCTGAGGGTTTGGGGGGAAGTGGGGAAGCAAGGGTAATGTAGGGGGCTGATAATGGGGGCCTGGAGGGAGGGGGAGTGTTTTGAGAGTGATGATGGCAATGGGT